>JAXRKP010002040.1:37500-65000 GCA_037039925.1 Doris montereyensis
ACAGATCTTGGTTATGATAGGTTATGGGTTATGTGTACAAGATCATATTTGGACATGCATAAAGTTTCAGGAAATTCTGGTTATGATTTTTAATGAAAACTCCTCTTTCTGTTGATTCCAGAATATGGCAAGCAAGTCAAGCATACATTCCTGGATGTTATTTTTGGCGGGCAGCTAGTCAGCACAGTCAAGTGTGAAGAGTGTAAACGTGAGCTTTCAGCGTGGGGCTTGTTTTTTGTTGGTGTTGTATTTATTATTTCTGTGTCACGGACCTTAGGATCATGAGGTCTCGGGTTTAAATCCTAGCAAAGCTAGGTCCGAAGTTGTGTTCTTGGGAAAGACACTTAACACGCATTTTCCTCTTTAGACCCAGCTGCAAATGGGTACAAGCATTAGCTTGGAAGTAAGATCTGCGTCAGAGTAGCGGCCTGTCCTGGAGATGATTATCATTACCTGTTCTGCTTCATACTATAGAAATCAGGATAAGCTCCAGTTCTATGAGCTGTAATGGCCTTGAAGGAGCTCGAAGGAACTATATACAGTCATTATGAAAGTGAGTTTGAGAATGTAAAAACTGTAGGACTTCTAATTATAAGTAATCTCTTTAGTTTGAAATTTATCTCTTAATTATTGTATTTTTTCATTTACAGGTATCACAGATCTATGAATCCTTTCTGGATTTATCTCTCCCTGTAACCGAGGAAAAAGGTATGGAATAGATTTTGTTCACATGCTGTGATTTTTTTAGTAAGGAATAGATCCTCTTATGCCTTAAACCAGCATCTAAGACATTATGTCTTATATTTTGTTGTTGTTGCAATGCCTTGAGCGAGTGTATTCTTGAATTCTCATAAATGGATTCTTGACTGAAGAGTAAAGAATTGGAAATGTAACAGTTTTGTGTAACGTGTCAAAAAAAATTTGTGTTCACCCTTGTCAGACATACTTTATAAACAACCATTGAGAAATACAGTGGTCTCCGCCTAAAGGGGCCGGCCCTTTGGGAGACTGCAAAAAACAGCCTCTTAGCCGGAAAGTCTCCAAGATGAAGTCATTGGATATAAAGAAGCTAATTTCTATGTAATGCTAATCAATCTGACCTTTAGGCCTAGAGTTCAGATTCAAAACAAGGGAGGAGGATGTATAAAGAATAAGGAGAAATCAGAGATTTATAAGATGAAAACTCCACAAAATTGTTTGTTCTTTCTTTCATAATCAGTCACCTCGACTACTGTAATTCTCTTTTTCTATGGTCTTTCCAAACAAATAAATTGACAGAATTCACAAGATCCAAAACAAAGCAGCTAGAATCGTTACACAAACCAATTTTTTTTTTAGAAAACCACAAGATTTTCAATGCAACGCCGCATTGTATTGTATTGCCTTTGGAGGTAGAAAGTCGACAGTCTATATAATGCATTCCCTGTCATCTGCAAGATCACTGCTCAGTTTTTTTCTTCAGACTGACTGAACTGTGATGGTTCTAGAGTTTATCCACAAATGCAAATTGTGAAAAAAGTGTGAATTTAAAGACTGGATATGTCATAACATTGTTTATTCATATCGGGCCGAGGAAAAGTTCAACCTTGGGAGGGCTTAGAGGTTACGATATTATAGTTCAATGTCGGGCAAAATTTGTATTATAATTATTACACCGATTATTATCATGAACTTTAGTTAACACAAAAATCAAATCAAAACAAGACACTATTTAAAGAGATTAGTATTTGTCTCAAATTAAGCAACCGTATTCTTTTGGTGAATGGAGAGAAGTTAATGCACAGTGTCAAACCAACCAGCTAGATCTAGTTTACTAGCAAGGTGATAGAGGTCCACGGATTCAGAGGGCCGGTGACAGAAATTTCTTCGGCCCACCAGTTGTTCTCTCTCTAACACTACTAATAATATTATATTTTTCAATTTTTCGTTCAACTTACCTCTTCTTCTGCTTTATTTCAGCCGTGCAGCGCCCAAATTTCAGTTTACTTGGGAAGAAAAAAGATGTTGCCGGTGCAGCTGACAACCACGAAGATGCTGCGGCTACCGATGCTGCAGCTATGGGTCTGGATGCCTACTCGGACAGACCCAGCAAATACCAGGATAAAAAGAACAAGAAAATGGCCAAGAAAGATGCAAAGGTAACTGAATAATACAAAGCTTTGTAGTATACTGTAGAAAACGGATAATTGTGTGAATTTTCAATCAAGCAATTGGGTGGCATCGGCGGCCCGAGTGGTTAGGCTGCTGGTCTTGGGATCATGAGGTCCTGGGTTCGAATCCTGGCAAAGCTAGGCCCGACGTTGTGTTTTTTGGGAGAGACACGTAACACCTGTTTTCCCACTCGACCCAGAAGAAAATAGGTTCAAGAACTAGCTTGGGAATGAAAATCATTATCGCATGTTTTCGCTTTGTGCTATGTAATGTCCTGAAAGGATCTTTACTTTTTTTCATTATCAAACAATGCACGTATCACAGCCTTTCTGATGAAAACACACAAACACACGTATCCGAGCGGGCGGTTGACGGATGCTGCCTCGTTCTTTCACGTCTTTCTTTCATCTTGCTTTTTTCTCTCATTTCACCCTGAGATTGGTGCATATGGTGGACGAGGTAAATTCCAATCAAAGAAACAACTAGATCTAGGTTAGCTAAGATCCAGAATCTAGATCTAGACAATTGCACAACCAGTAGAGTAGATATCTTGGTATTTACCGTTCACATTATAAGTAGACAATTGCACATCCGGTAGAATGGATATCTTGGTATTTACGTTCACATTTTAAGTCCCATGTCTGATCTTATTTTCACTGTTATCCTCTCCATCAGAGAAAAGCCAGACTTCAGAAATCAAAATCGTTAGAACGAAACGAATCCAGCGGCCAACTCGAGGCTGAGGAGAAGGGATCACCCGAGCGGAGACAACGCCAGTGATGACAGCAACAAGGCCTTGGAGGAAAACGAAAGTGGGGATGCGACTAAAGTCGGCATGGTGAATGGCGGTAGTGAAGATGAAAATCTACGGAAGGATGTCATCCGAGAGGCTGAAGATCCCCGGCTCATGGGGAGCCCGCCTTTGGTTCCATGAACGCCTCTACACTAGATGGTAGTAAAGACAGTCTGTGCGATAATCAGGATGAGAAATCAACAGATGATCCTTCAGGTTGGCCATTGGGATATTTTTATTTTTAGAAACGATATTAACCAGCCCCAAGGATTCGCCTGGCAGACGGAATCTTTCCTGCAATGCGTGTACGACCAACTTTATGCGCTTAAACATATTTTTTTTAGATTGCTAGCTGCTAACCAGTATGCAAAACAAGGCATTGACCCTTTAGCGTTTAAACCAACAAAAATGACACGCAGAAAGTTCAAAGCGACAGAATTTGACACCTGCCAGTACAGGCCCACATTGTTCTAGCCGACAGAAATCGAGTGATGCACCTCTTTATTTATTAGCTCTAATGAGTCACATGAATGGTGCTGTTGTTCTAAATTTAGAATAAAATACAAGATTAAAGGCCAGGGCAGCTTCATGTGGCCAACTGAGGTTAGAGGCGCGAAAGTGCAGACCGATACGTATTCTTTTGTGAAGAGCAGCTGGCAGGAAGTAAGAAAAATGTAAACAAACGGGTCTTCCACAGCGGAGAGGAGAGGAAGTTGAACGTATAGAGCAAGATGGCTGCCTAATGTGAACATGAAAGGGTTAAGTACTTTTCTTGACTTGAAAAATATGTGTATATACAGTAGTCCCGCCAAAGTGCATGCCGCCGAAATGCACGATTCATCACAATGCACAATTTTTTCACGTAACTCAATTTTACAACGATAATTATCTCCTCAAGTGCAACAACGGCTGGCTTGACCTTGCTAAAATGCATCAAGTTTTGGGAAGTTTGTCTTCAATTTGTTGCATTTAAAGAGTCAATTCCTCTGAAAAATAAACTTAATACCTCTTCTTGCCTTGTTCCAGGGGCATAATCAGTTACGCATGTGTGTGTGTGTGTGTGTGTGTGTGTGTCTGTGACATCTAGATCTTAACCAACTAGTCTTGGCTGTCTCAGCTGTAGTTACCTTTATCAGCCCCTTTTCTCCCTCACTTGATAGGTTAGCCAGACAGACAGTTTGATCATTGTTCATGATGAGAAAATCTGAGAAAGGTCTTGTGTCACTTTTACCCAAGCGATTCTACGCTGTATGACACGCGTGTCAACCAAAACAACCAAAATCAATGTTGCCAAATGTCTTCAACATGCCACCCCTTGTTATTGAGTGAGAGAAGAATGTAACAGATTTATGAAAAAGCTTATTGAGTCTTGTCCTCAAACCACTAAATAACAAGTAAACCCCAAATAATAACAAAGAAAACAAAAAAGAGTTTATATTTATTTCCAAACAAGAATGGCAATGTACATAGGTAGTGATGGGTCATGGCCTAAGCCTACTTAGATATCAAGCCTACAGCGAAGAGGGCCATCACACTTGCCGCTAATGTGTTTCGTGTACGCCTAAACTAGATTCCAGTTCTAGATCTACACTAGATATCTAGATCTAGACCTAAAAAAAAAAAAAAAAAAAAAATTAAAAGAGAGAAAAGAGAGAGAGAGAGAGAGAGAGAGAGAGAGAGAGAGAGAGAGAGAGAGAGACAGACAGACAGACAGACAGACAGACAGACAGACAGACAGACAGACAGAGAAAGACACAGAGATGGATGATAGTAAAGAAAAAGAAAGGAGAGAGAGAGAGAGATTCAATTAATATTTATTATTTAATGTCTGTCAATTAGGCCTTCTGCCCTCTTTCATGACAAAACAATACGCTGTGACAGCAAAACAGTAAGATAATGATTATAATTATTGTAGTAATACTAATGATAAAAACAATAATGATAATGAAAATAATAACTAATTGAGATATATATATATATATATATAACTAATTGAGATATATATATATATATATATATATATATATATATATATATATACAGAGAGAAAAAAGAGAGAGAGAGAGAGAGGGAGAGGGGGGGGGGGGGAGAGAGAGAGAGAGAGAGAGAGAGAGAGAGAGAGAGAGAGAGAGAGAGAGAGAGAGAGAGAGAGAAAGAAAGAGAGTAGAGTTGAGTAAGAAATAGTGGAGTAAGAGAAAGGAACAGGGAGAGAGTAAGGAGTACAGAACAAAAGGAAATATATTTTTTTAAGAGACTAAACTAGACCAGAGAATGGGGCGTTTAGCGTGTGAAATTATCTGCCTTTTTTGAGAAACAGATCGGTGGTAATTCTTTTTTGTATGCAGCCTGAAGCCCTTATTTAATTATAGTAAAATACGAAGGCAGTGAGTACCCCACGTCATTATACATAAATGACAATGTTATTACAAAATCAGTATAACTACTGCTACCATTTCTAGTCTTGTTAATAATCTTTCTAAGTTAATGGGCCGTAAACATAGATTGTGCACAAGTTGCGCTTGTGCCTGGCGCAGCTAGTCACACGTGCACGTGCTGAATTTTTTTGCGCCGGCCGGTAAACTAAGACCGTGCATGTCTAAAGTGAGCGTTAAACTAGCTGCGTCGGTGCAGTGTTCGCGGTTTCTAAGTGATCGGTTGTATTTGACTTAACGCACATGCATATAGCCCATAATCATAAAATTTCCTTTGTTGAGTCTACTTTCGAAATCAGATTCAATCGACTTCAAACCTCGTTTTGAGCTTTTGACTTCAGACGAAGAACAGTTCACGACAGAAATCCAATACTTTCAAATTTGACATAGCACAAAAATGAGCGAAAATATTAACAGTACAGAATCAGAGACTTAACATGTGTAGAAAGAGATTAAGATCCAGATATTTAGAGCTATCTCGGTCTACTTTACCAATCTAACTCCTCAGCTTTCTGCTGAAATTAGGCCTACTTATCCACATGAATCCAATCCATAGACATAACCACAACAAGGAAACTGACATGCCAATCTTGCCATCTTGTGTTCTCTCTTCAGTTCGTCTTTTTCGATTTCATTGCCATTGTTGTCTTCATCGCTTATCCTCGTCATTTTCTTCTATTTCTTTTTAGATCTTTATCACCTCTTTTTTACCTCTCTCGTCTTCTCGGTTTTTGTCATATTTCTTCCATTTTTTAGTCTTCTCTGTCTATCTTCATTTCTTTCGTCTTCTCTGTCTTTGTCGTCTATGTTCAATTGTTTCGCTTTCCTCCGTCTTTTTTCAATTTTTTCGTCTTCTTCACCTTCTCCGTCTTTCTGCAATTTGTTCGTCTGACCTTCTTTCTTCAAATTTTTCCTCTTCTCTGTCTTTGCCGTTTTTCTGCAAGTTTTTCATCTTCTCCGTCTTTGTCAGTTTTCGTCAATTTTTTTGGTTTTACCGTCTTTCTTCAATTTCTTCCTTTTCTCCATCTTTCTTCAATTTATTCGTCTTTACTGTCTTTCTTCAATTTTTTTGTGTTCTTCATCTGTCTTAAATATTTTCGTCTTCTCTGTCACTGTCGATTTTCTTTAGTTTTTTCGTCTTCTCTGTCCTTAAAAATTTTCGCCTTCTCCATCTCTCTTCAATTTTTTCATCTTCATCAGCTTTACTGTCTTTCTTCAATGTTTTCGCTCTTCTCCGTTTCTGTGTTTTCCGTCTTCTCCGTTTCTGTGGTTTTTCTTCAATTTTCCGTCTTCTCCGTCTGTCTTCCATTTTTCGTCTTTTCTGTCTCTGTTCAATTTTTTCCTATTCTTCGCTTTACCGTCTTTCTTCAATGTTTTCGTCTTCTTTCTTCGTCTCTGTGGTTTTCTTCAATTTTTTCGTCTTCTCCTTCTCTACCGTCTTTCATCAATTTTCGTCTTTTCTGTCTTCAATTTTTCGTCTTCTACGTCTTTCTTCAATTATTTCATTTTTTCTCCTTTTTTCATAAATTTTTTCGTCTTCTCTGCCTTTCTTAAATTTTTTCGTCCTTTCCGTTTTGTTCAATTTTTCACCTCCCTGTCTGTCTTAAATTTTCGTCCTTTCCATTTTTGTTCAATTTTTTCATCTTCTCCGTCTTTCTTAAATTTTTTCTTCTTCTCCGTCTTTCTTAAATTTTTTCGTCTTCTCCATCTATACCATCATTCTTCATTTTTCACCTTCTCAGCCTCTATTCAATTTTTTCATCTTCTCCGGTTATCTTTAATGTCTTTGTCTTTTCCAACTTTTTTCCCTTGAAATGGAGACTCAAAGCTTACAGATTCAGCTGGCCAGTTGTGGATCCGTCTTTCTTCAATTTTTTCATCTTCTCTGTCTTTCAAATGATTTTCGTCGTCTCCATCTTTCTTCAATTCTTTTACCTGGTCCGTCATTCTTCAATTTTTTCATCTTCTCCTTCTTTGCCGTCTTTCTTCAATTTCGTCGTCTTCTCCATCTCTGTTGCTTTTTCAATTTTTTCGTCTCCTTCTTCTTTTACCGTCTCTCGTCAATTTTTTCATCTTCTCCGTCTGTCTTAAATTTTTTCGTCTTCTCTGTCTCTCTTCAGTTTTTTTCATGTTCTTCGGCTTCACCATTTTTCTTCAATGTTTTCGTCTTCTCCGTCTGTCGTTTTTATTCAAAATTTTCGATTTCTCCATTTTTGTTGACTTTCTTCAATTTTTTTGTCTTCTCTGTCTCCGTCACTTTTCTTCATTTTTTTTGCCTTCTCCGCCTTAGTCGTCTGTCTTCAATTTTTTCATCATTTCTGTCTTTACCGTCTTTCTTCAATTTTTTTGTCTTTTCTGTCTTTCTTCAATTTTTCGTCTCCTCCGTCTTTGTTAAATTTGTTCATCTTCTCTGTCTTTGCCGTTTATCTTCCATTTTTTTTGTCTTCTCAGTACTTCTTCCATTTTTTGCCTTCTCCGTCTTCAATTCTTTTCAGTTCTCGGTCTTTGCTGTCTTTTGTAATTCTTTGCATCTTCTCCATCTCTGTCGTCTTTCTGATTGTTCTGCATTTTCATCACCTAACGTGATTCTTCATTCTATTTATCTTTGTTTTCTTTCTTTATCTTTCATGTTCTTGTCATCTTTTTTTTTCTGCCACGCCATTGTCGGATTTCGCCGTCTTTTTCGTCTTCTCCACCTTTCCTAACATGTTTCGATCTAGTCTTCTCTGTCTCTGTCGCCTGTTTAAGTTTTTTAAAAAAAAGAAAGACCTTAAATTTTCAATTTACTTCAATTTTTGAATCTACATGTATTTGGGTCTCATGATATCTATGACTAGATCTACTTTCAATAGCTTTTATAGTGGGCCTCCCTAACCGGCACTCGATCTGCATATTTTCAAAGAAGAAAAACTTAACAAAAACTAGATCTAGTCTAATCTAGATCTAGCTTTTACTCCTATTTCTGACGAAAAAACAAAGTCCCCTATTTCCGACATTAACAAAATTCGTGCATAACTGGTGTTAGTGCAGCTTTACACGGGCGCAAGTTGCGCCAACTTTTTAGACCGTATTGCGCATGTGCTGGACTTAAGTATGGTTTATGTTTACCACTACGCACGCTTCTGTAGTCACCGACAGTGGCGCAACTTGTGCACGGTCTATGTTTACGGCCCAATAATGCTAACATTTATGGTGATAATTGTTATAATAATAAGAGAAGAAGGAGAAGGAACAGAACGACCACCAGTAATGATAATAACAAAACTAGAAATAATAGAGTAATAGTACATAACATTCTACGTGTTCCTATTTTTATAACTGATTGACTGGTTTCAGGATTAATATATTGTCTATTTTCTTTGGGGATGTTAGAATCAATTTGCGCAGTCAGTCTGTTGGGTTTTTATTTTCAGCCATGCATGTTGTTTTATCATTATCTATAGCTCTTTTATGGCTGTTATAACCCATGTAGAGCTAGAGCTTGTCTCCTTGTCTATAGTGTAAAACGAAAGAAGTTTTGTATTGTATGGCCTCATTAAAAGGTCTGTTGCAGATTTTTACTTTTCAGCTGGTGCTGGTACCCATTTGCATCTGAGTCGTATGAAATGCAAGTCAAGGGTCTTTCCCAAGGAACATAAACATCAGGCTTGGCACTGCCAGGATTCGAACCCAAAACCCTACTGGGCCACTGACACCTCTTTTCATTATCTCAACTTCATATAATGTATTTTACTTTGACCCTTATGGTTGTGTCAGTACGGGTAATTGTAGAGAGCATGATGTTTTTTTTAAATAAAGCTGCATACACTATGATCATTTAATAAAAGCTCCCTTGCAAAAGATTTAATAGCAGCGTTAAGGTATTTCCATCCTTTTTATTGGTTGGTGAGATGATAGAATGACCATGTAACTAAGATGTATTTTACTTGGGCCTTTATTGGTAGAGCTAGTACAGGTAATTGTAGAGGGCATGATGTATTTTGAAATAAAGCCACATACACTTTGATCAAGTGTGGAGTCGGTGGCTGAGGGTTAGGCTACCGGACTGGGGATCATGAGGTCTCGGGTTTGAGTCCTAACGAAGCTAGGTCAGAACCGGAAAGACACTTAACAACCGTTTTCCCAACTCCACCCAGGTACAGATAGGTACTTGTACACACTAGCTTGGGAGTAAAAACTTGTGTCAGACTAGTGGCCTGTCTAGGAGCTTATTGTTATCCCCTGTTTTGTGTTTCACTTCTCACTATTGAAACCAGGATACGCTCCAGCTTTATGAACCATAACGGCCTTGGAGGAACTTTAATTTACTTAATTTGATCAAGTTATAAAAGTTCCTTTACAAATCCAATACCAGTGCTGAGATATTTTCATCCTCTTTTGAATTGGTTGGTGAGATCATGGACTAAAACATTTGTTTCCTGTCATTTCAGATGCTGATATAGAAGACAACCTGGAAGGAGATTCGTCACAGCACAACATTGCCTTGTTGGACGAGAAACGAAGCTTGAGTCATAACTCTAATTCCATGACACACGTAGCGGATAGAGATAGCCAGAAGCAGGAGACAGCCTCATCGGAGCCGTCCAAGAACGGCCTCTTCCCGAACGACGAGTCGTCGTCGCATGAGAACGGTGTGAGGAGACTTATAGCAGACGTGAATAAACTAGTTATATCGAACGCGGGAGAAACGAAAAGTGACGCCCACAGCGGCAGTAGTGCCAACGATTCTCCAGACGCCAAGCTCGACATCGCCTCTCTGAATTTGAATGATTGTCACGTATCAGCGTCTTCTTTGTCTGCTGGTGTGAATGAGAAAATGCAAGAAGGGGTAAGCGCTGAGCCTGCCGTTTCCGTCTCAGGCGTTAGCACAAACTCACATCATTCGTCGCAGCAAGGCAAAAGCATTCCAGATGGCTCCATCTTAACCGTCAGCACCGACAGAGATGAAACGATGAAGGACACGATGACAAAGACAATGGAAGATAAACTCTGTGATGATCAAAACGTTCTGAAAACAAAGCAAAAACGCTTGAAGGAGGCCAAGCAGCAAGCCATGAACACGCTGGCTCCCAGGTTGGTTTTATTGTTGTTGTGTTTTTTTCTTCTTGTTTACTTCATAATTGTATTAGTTAGTTTATTGGTTTAATTCTTTTCATAGGTGAGGTGATGGATGCTGATGCGGAGGTCGTGGGTTCGAGATTCTGTTGGTGCTCCAAGATTATTTTCTGTCTATTCCTTTATGTCTTTTCTTTTTGTCTGTGTTCCTATGTGGTTTCAATAGTATTTCATGTCCTTGTCCATCACAACCAGTACATAAAAATTTATTTGATACGTTTCGTTTTACTTTGAGTGTATACAAATCTGTATTTACCTTGAAAGGTACTTTTGTGAGGGGGTTAACTTTCCTTTTCTTTTTTTTTTTTCAAGAGAACCTTAAGTTAACGGCAGACTCAAGAGAGATTGGGGTGGAAGTCTAGACACCTTTCTGAATATGGAAAACTACCACCGGCTCTTGGCCAGTATAACCAGCACCTGACCTTTTTTTATATTTGCCTTAACCCTTAAGCGTTTAAAGCAACAAAAATCGACACACGCAAAACCCTCAGCTGAAAGTTCAAAGCAACAGAAGCCAACACCTGCCAAAACAGGCCCACATTGTTCAAGCCAACAGAAACTGACAAGTGACACACATTTTTAGTTAGCTCTAATTGGTCACATAAAGGATGCTATTGGTCGAGATTTAGAATAGAATACAAGATTAAAGGTCAGGGCAGTTTCACATGAGCAACTGAAGGTAGTGACGCGAAAGTGCTAACCGATCTGCATCCTTTTATGAAGATCAGCTGACAGGAAGTCAGGAAAATGTAAACAAACTGGGTTGCCACAGTGGAAAGGAAGTTGAACGTATAGAGCAAGTTGGCTACCGCTTGATGTAAACACGAAAGGGTTTATAGGAATTCAAGTCAAATTACATTGTTTTAGCCCCAAAACCCCAATCCGCCTGCTGCCTGACTCAGCCGCCATGTTATCTCAGGAAAAAAGAGTTTTTTATGTATATGAATTAGCCCATTGGATTCACAACACACCCAGACTGGCTATCGTCACAATTTTTTTATTACACACCAAACCTTTCAAAGTTGTCAAGACAGATTTCTTCTTTTTCTTAAATTTCAAATATGAAGGCATTCAATTCTAAACCAGATGCGTAGATTGTCAAACCATGCTTCTCAGCTGTAATAGATAGGTGTTGGTAATGAACTGTCTCCTCCTGTCAGACGGCAAGGTGCCAATATTCGTCCACCTGGGCCTAGCAAAAAATGGTCACCATCAAGCATAGGCCGCTAACACGATGGATCCTACTCTACCTGCCAAACAGCGGCATCACAATGCACAATGTTTTTTGTAGGCAAAATGAACAATGCATGGTTAAAATTCATCATTCCCATAATGTACGTTATGTACACAATTGAGGTTAATTGCTGTCAATCAATTCAGGGATGCGCCCGAACCAATGTGGTGTAGGTGAGTGAAGAAGATTTCATTGATTTGTTTCGTGCTCACCAGGTAGGAATGGATGACCATTGGCTACATAACGTTCCACCCCCTGCAAGGTTGATCTGTCCTTCGTTAAACTGATAGACTTAGACATTTATTGCATTGTATTGATATGTTGTGGCGTCGGTGGCGGCGATTAGGCTGCCTGACTGGGGATCATGAGGTCCCGAGTTCAAATCCTAGCAAAGCCAGGTCCAACGTTGTGTTCCTTGGGAAAGGCATTTAACACGCATTTTCCCACTCTACTCAGGTGCAAATTGGTACAAGCACTAACTTGGGAGTATAACCTGCGTGAGACTAGTGTCCTGGCCAGGAGGTGATTATTGTCACCTGTTCCGCTTCACGCTATAGAAACTGGGATAACTTCCGACTGTATAGGCCTTAAGAGCCTTGAAGGAACTTTTATTGATAGGTTGGGCAAGAATTCACTTCAAAATAGTCATAGTCTTAAATAGGACACTCAGGTATTTATATGGGATAGCTCCTTTGAAGTTGGCTTGCTACCCCAAATTGCCTGCCTACATTTACAATTTTTTCGATCTCCCAGGGGGCGTGATCTGATCTTAGACAACCACTACTACTGTAATTGCTTTGACCATTAGTCTTTCTATTTTTCTTCTTTTTTTCCTTTTCCCCAGGTACCACCCAGCCCCCAAAGAATGCTCAGTGTTGTCTTGCCTGAATCAGTTCACAGCCGCTGAGCTATTGACCGGGTCCAACAAAGTTGTGTGCAAAGAATGCACACGGCACAAGAGAAATAATGCTGTGTTTCACAAAGGTAATTGAATGGGACATCGCTGGCTGAGCGGTTGTTAGGCTGTCGAACTCGGGATCATTAGGTCCCGGGTTCGAATCCTCGTAAAAGTTAGGTCCAACATTGTGCTCCCTGGGAAAGACATTTGACATAGATTTTCCCACTCTACCCAGGTGCAAATGGGTACAAGCACTAGCTTGGCTGGGAGTAAAAACCTGCATCAGACTAGCATCATGGCCAGGAGGTGATTATTATCACTTGTTCAGCTTCACGCTATTGAAACTGAGATAAGCCCTGGCTCTGTGGGCCATAACGATCTTGAAGGAACTTTACTTACTTTGAAGGAACTTTACTTACTTTGAAGGAACTTTACTTACTTTGAAGGAACTTTACTTACTTTGAAGGAACTTTACTTACTTTGAAGGAACTTTACTTACTTTGAAGGAACTTTACTTACTTTGAAGAAACTTTACTTACTTTGAAGAAACTTTACTTACTTTGAAGGAACTTTACTTACTTTGAAAGAACTTTACTTACTTTGAAGAAACTTTACTTACTTTGAAGGAACTTTACTTACTTTGAAGAAACTTTACTTACTTTGAAGGAACTTTACTTACTTTGAAGAAACTTTACTTACTTTGAACTTTACTTACTTTGAAGAAACTTTACTTACTTTGAAGGAACTTTACTTACTTTGAAGGAACTTTACTTACTTTGAAGGAACTTTACTTACTTTGAAGAAACTTTACTTACTTTGAAGGAACTTTACTTACTTTGAAGGAACTTTACTTACTTTGAAGAAACTTTACTTACTTTGAAGGAACTTTACTTACTTTGAAGAAACTTTACTTACTTTGAAAGGAACTTTGAAGGAATGGAGCCTATTGAAGAACATCTCAGCGTATTGTTTCTAGAGTGGTCCAACGTCAGTGCGGCTATAATGTCAGTATATAGCTAATCGGTTCTGTTTAATGGTGGTTGTTAAAAATTCTCTTTATTTCGATAAAGGTTATGAATCTTTTCAGTTGTGATCGTATTTTGTCTCCTGGAGGATGGCGGCATTGCTGTTAAATGTAGCTGCACTGATGTTAGAGGGGCTGTGTCGTCGAAATAATACAAACTTGGGATATTCCATCGCATCAACCAATCAAAACATTCAGTTTATACATATGGGTCAAATTTGTTACAGGATTATATCTGCCAATCAGTACGTAAAAATGTATTTAGTACGTTTTGCGGGCTTGAAGTCCGTAAGTCTGTATTAACTGTAAAAACATGTGTATACCTAACTGTAATTTTTGTTTTTTGGGTCCGGGAGAAGGTGCTCCTGTCCACTCCGTAATATTATATTCCCTTACCTTTTCTCTCCTTTCTTTTGTCTCTTTGTCCTCTCTGTGTTCCCCTGTAAGATGAGTTTGGAAAGGCCATTTGATATGGTAGTATAGCAGTACCAATTCAACTTCTTGAATGCTCGTTTGATAGATTATGTAAAATCAAGTCACAATATATTATGCGTATATTTTATCTTGCATTTTCTTTTTTTCTTCTTCTCTCTTTTCATGGCCCTCAGCGGAGAAGAAAGGCAAAGACAAGGTGTACTCAAATGCCAACAAGCAGTACCTGATCTTCAAACCCCCATGTGTGCTGACTCTGCATTTAAAACGGTTTGAACAGGTGTGGCACTTGCTTCCATCCCCTATTTCTAATGATAACATCATCGGTGCACAATATGTGCACTCAATTGTGTTCATGCTGTGAATTGCAATGGTTTGAGGGTTTTTTTTTAAAGACCTTTAAATGATCCTTGAGTCACATTGTCTGTCTATCTCTTTGGTGCAATATATCCTCTTGCTTTCCATAGATTTGTAGAAGGAAAATAAAATGAGTATGAAATTGATAAAAGATAAAGATGAATTTATAGTCTGTATGCTCATTCAAGTGCAGGCTTGCTGACTACATCATTTATCCCCAGCAGGCCATGTTATTCAAAGTCCTTCTCAACTCCCTGGGGAGCATACAGTACAGCAGTATGTAAGGCACCCGTACTTACAATCTAACGAGATCCCTTTCTCTACCTATAGCTGAGTACTCATTCACATCTGAGTCGAGTGAGAAAATGAGCGCGAAGTAACCTTCATAAGAGTACAATGTTTTGAAAAAAACACACACCAAGGCAAGCCAAGGTTTTTTTTTTAACGTAATTACAAACTCACAAAACTACAGTTACGGTACAACGCCTCATATAACAAAGTATAGATGGCTCAAACCTAGATACTTGACTCAATCTTGTTGCTTCTGGTAGGGGACTTTTGCGCTTTAATTCATTGGTATGTAGATTCCCTGACTAGTAGACCCTGACCTATATTCAACTTCCTTCCTTCAAAAAAAAAGTTCCTTCAAGGCGGCCCATGAAGCCGGAGCTTATCCAGGTTTCAAAATGTGCACCTGGGTTATCCAGCACAAAAATGTGCACCTGGGTCGAGTGGTGAAAATGTGTGTTATGTGTCTTGCCCACGGAACACAACGTCGTACCCTAGTTTTGCTAGGATTCTAATTCGGGACCGCATGATCCCCAGTCTGGCAGCCTAACTGCTCGGCAACTGACGCCACCAGATTCAACTTCCCAGAAACCAAATCACCGTGGTATGATTGCATTTTCTGAGCTTCCTATGTGCTTCTCATGGGTGGTGTTAGGGAAAGATTCCATCTCTCACTTCATGTCGCTATTCTAATAGTCTAATACGACAAAATTGATAGTGAAAATAAAAGCAAAAGCAGAAAAGGTAGACGATTGAAGGAGGGCGGTGATGAAACGTGTGTGTTGAACAGAGGCAGTATATTAGCAAAATATATCAGTGAGTTAAATGAGTATAGCACTGCTAAGATATTGATGAGGCATGCATACGATGGGTTTAACAGGATACACGTTGTACCAGGACATATGTTGTATGTTGACAGAGCACTGTGGCCCCCAATGTCAACAGGGCAGCCAAGGGTTTATAATATGGTTCTTTTGTTTGCACTTCCTTCTGATGGAACAGATTTTGAAGCCAAGGAGTTTATATATGGTTCATTTGTTTGCACTTCCTTCTGATGGAACAGACTTTGAAGCCAAGGGGTTTATAATATGGTTCTTTTGTTTGCACTTCCTTCTGATGGAACAGACTTTGAAGCCAAAGGGTTTATAATATGGTTCTTTTGTTCGCAATTCCTTCTGATGGAACAGACTTTGAAGCCAAGGGGTTTATAATATGGTTCTTTTGTTTGCACTTCCTTCTGATGGAACAGACTTTGAAGCCAAGGGGTTTATAATACGGTTCTTTTGTTCGCAATTCCTTCTGATGGAACAGACTTGAAGCCAAGGGGTTTATAATATGGTTCTTTTGTTTGCACTTCCTTCTGATGGAACAGATTTTGAAGCCAAGGGGTTTATAATATGGTTCTTTTGTTTGCACTTCCTTCTGATGGAACAGACTTTGAAGCCAAGGGTTTATAATATGGTTCTTTTGTTCGCAATTCCTTCTGATGGAACAGACTTTGAAGCCAAAGGGTTTATAATATGGTTCTTTTGTTTGCACTTCCTTCTGATGGAACAGACTTTGAAGCCAAGGGGTTTATAATATGGTTCTTTTGTTCTAATTCCTTCTGATGGAACAGACTTTGAAGCCAAGGGGTTTATAATATGGTTCTTTTGTTTGCACTTCCTTCTTTTGTTTGCACTTCCTTCTGATGGAACAGACTTTGAAGTTATGGGTGTACATAACATTTGGGTTTGTTTTGTGTTTCAGACTGGCTTGATGTCCAGAAAAGTGAACAGACATGTAGATTTTCCTCTTGTGTTAGACCTGGCCCCTTATTGCAGCGCTCTTGCCTCCGTAAGTATCTCCTCCCTCTCCCCTCCCATATAAGTGTTGTTGCATTGCATTTTTAAATTTTCTTGTGGATTCAGTGATCCAGAGGCAAGGTGTCGGCCTCTCAACCAAAAGGTTGCAGGTTTGGGCACGACAGATAGAACAATTTTCGCGATTTTTTAAAATTTGGGGTAAAACCTTCCCTTCTGGTCCAGGTTAGTTGATCGACTCCTAGTCACATCGGAGATAGACGATAAAAAAGGAGGCTCCCCGCCGTATGCCGATTACAGCACTCTGTTCACGATAAAGATCCCTCGGCTGTTCACAGGGCTGTTGGAGGAACAAAACAAAAACATCCTACCAGAAACCTTGAGATCATCTTAGCTGTGGATGTGGATAAAAACCTTGAGATCACCTTAGCTGTGGACGTGGATAAAAACCTTGAGATCACCTTAGCTGTGGATGTGGATAAAAACCTTGAGATCACCTTAGCTGTGGATGTGGATAAAAACCTTAAGATCATCTTAGCTGTGGATGTGGATAAAAACCTTGAGATCACCTTAGCTGTGGATGTGGATAAAAACCTTAAGATCACCTTAGCTGTGGACGTGGATAAAAACCTTAAGATCATCTTAGCTGTGGATGTGGATAAAAACCTTGAGATCATCTTAGCTGTGGATGTGGATAAAAACCTTGGAGATCATCTTAGCTGTGGATGTGGATAAAAACCTTGAGATCACCTTGGCTGTGGATGTGGATAAAAACCTTAAGATCACCTTAGCTGTGGATGTGGATAAAAACCTTAAGATCATCTTAGCTGTGGATGTGGATAAAAACCTTAAGATCACCTTAGCTGTGGATGTGGATAAAAACCTTAAGATCACCTTAGCTGTGGACGTGGATAAAAACCTTGAGATCACCTTAGCTGTGGATGTGGATAAAAACCTTGAGATCACCTTAGCTGTGGACGTGGATAAAAACCTTGAGATCACCTTAGCTGTGGACGTGGATAAAAACCTTGAGGTCACCTTAGCTGTGGACGTGGATAAAAACCTTGAGGTCACCTTAGCTGTGGACGTGGATAAAAACCTTGAGATCACCTTAGCTGTGGATGTTGATGAATACATTAAAAAAATGAATTTCTGTCTTTGTCATTTTGAATAATGAAAACAAGCATATAACAATTTGACAGCGTCTTTCATGAGAATCGTACAAATAAAAATCCTTTCAACGATTATGGTCAAGGTTTTAAATGCAACAACTTCCTTCACTGTTTGACATATTCAACACACATTAATTGTCTTTTTCATTCATTGGAATAATGCCTTATTAATACATACATCAAATATATTGCTACTTGGGAAGAAACATAATGACGATCAAAGTCGCAAACCGTGTATGTCCAATTTTGGATGTTTTGAGTAAGTCAAAGAAAAAGATGCTGCGCTTTTTAATCCATTTTCACAGACATACACGGTGTGCAAGTGTCAAAAACTAGACCCAATAGGGATACACAGACTGCTCATATGGTTATTATATGGGTTTCTATTTGTTCTTATGCCACGGAATCCTGGCTGGACGAAACATAGGAGCTTCCTAATGTTATAAAAGCGAAAAAGAAAGGTGTCGCTGATTTTAGACTCACACAGTTTGCGACTTTCACCGTCGATAATCGTATTACTATGCCAAAGTATGCTTAGTGATTTTGTTTCTTGAAATTGGGTTACAGATGACTTTTCTGTTGAAACATTTGATTACTTCTGTAAATATGGTTAGTGTGATGAAAGCGGGTTTTTTCATGTGTTGTTATATAAAAAGTTCCTGCAAGGCCACTACGGCCCATAGAGGCGGAGTTTTATCCCAGGTTCCATAGGGTGCAGTGGAACAGGTTATGATAATTACCCTGTATACAGGGCACTAGTCAGATGCAGGCGTTTACTTCCCAAGCAAGTGCTTGTAACCTGATAATTACCTTTTAGACAGGGTGCTAGTCAGATGCAGGTGTTTTACTTCCCAAGCAAGTGCTTGTAACCTGATAATTACCTTTTAGACAGGGTGCTAGTCAGATGCAGGTTTTACTCCCAAGCAAGTGCTTGTAACCTGATAATTACCTTTTAGACAGGGTGCTAGTCAAGCAAGTGTTGTAACCTGATAATTACCTTTTCCCAGGGTGCTAGTCAGATGCAGGTGTTTTACTTCCCAAGCAAGTGCTTGTAACCTGATAATTACCTTTTAGACAGGGTGCTAGTCAGATGCAGGTTTTTACCCCAAGCAAGTGCTTGTAACCTGATAATTACCTTTTAGACAGGGTGCTAGTCAGATGCAGGTTTTTACTTCCCAAGCAAGTGCTTGTAACCTGATAATTACCTTTTAGACAGGGTGCTAGTCAGATGCAGGCGTTTACTTCCCAAACAAGTGCGTGTAACCTGATAATTACCTTTTAGACAGGGTGCTAGTCAGATGCAGGCGTTTACTTCCCAAGCAAGTGCGTATAACATGATAATTACCTTTTAGACAGGGTGCTAGTCAGATGCAGGCGTTTACTTCCCAAGCAAGTGCGTGTAACATGATAATTACCTTTTAGACAGGGTGCTAGTCAGATGCAGGCGTTTACTTCCCAAGCAATTGCGTGTAACCTGATAATTACCTTTTAGACAGGGTGCTAGTCAGATGCAGGTTTTTACTTCCCAAGCAAGTGCGTATAACCATTTGCAACTGTTTCGAGTAAATGCGTGTTACGTGTCTTTCCCAAGGAACACACCTAGTTTACGTAGGATTTGAACCTGGGATCTAGCTTAACCACTTGACCACCGACACCACACATAAACCAAAGCATGCTTAGGTATTTTGTTTCTTTTAAGTTATATTTCAAACCATTTCACTATTCAAACATTTGAATTCTTTTTTACTATGATTGATATGATGAAAGCAAGTTCTCTCACTCGTTGTTTTAGATGCATTGAATTGACATGTGCTTTGTCTGTACTTTGGTTGTTTGTCACAGGGTGTGAAGGAAGGACAGACCAAGGTCCTCTACTCACTGTACGGCATCGTGGAGCACAGTGGCCGCCTAGCGGGGGTCACTACACAGCCTACATCAAAGTACGTCCAGGTATCGGCTCGTACACGCAGTTCTTGCACACACATCCGCCCGCAGCCGCTGATGTTCTGAATATGTAAGCAGTGAAACCATTATCTTTTGTGTAGTCTGGAGAAGTGTCTGTAGACTGTCCTTTTTGTTTGAGTAGAGGTAGAACAGGCAATAATGATTTTTAAAAGCAGTAAAGGAGAAATAAACAGTAACGGTAAAATAAACAGGAACAGTAAAATAAGCAGTAAAGGTAAAATAAGCAGTAAGGTAAAATAACCGGTAACGGTAAAATAAGCAGTAAAGGTAAAATAAGCAGTTACGGTAAAATAAGCAGTAATGGTAAAATAAGCAGTTACGGTAAAATAAGCAGTAAAGTTATAATCAACAGTGAAGTTAATATCAGCAGTAAAGGTAAAATCAACAGCAAAGGTAAAATAAGCAGTAAAGGTAAAATAAGCATTAAAGATGAAATCAGCAATAAAGTTAATATCAGCAGTAAAGGTAAAATCAGCAGTAAAGGTAAATTCAGCAGTAAAGATGAAATTCAACAGTGAAGGTAAAATAAGCAGTAAAGATAAAATCAACAGTGAAGTTAATATCAGCAGTAAATGTAAAATCAGCAGTAAAGGTAAAATCAGACAAAAATCGACAGTGAAGGTAAAATCAGCAATAAAGGTAAAATCAGCAGTAAAGATAAAATCAGCAGTAAAGGTAAATCAGCAGTAGATGTAAAATCAACAGTAAAGGTAAAATCAAGAATAAAGGTAAAATCAGCAGTAAAGGTAAAATCATCAGTAAAAATAAAATCAACAGTAAATGTATAATAAACAGTAAAGGTAAAATCAGCAGTAAAGGTAAAATCAGCAGTAAAGATAAAATCAACAGTAAAGGTAAAATCAACAGTAAAGGTAAAATCAGCAGTAAAGATAAAATCAACAGTAAATGTAAAATCAACAGTAAATGTAAAATCAACAGTAAATGTAAAATCAACAGTAAATGTAATTTCAGCAGTAAATGTAAAATCAACAGTAAATGTAAAATCAGCAGTAAATGTAAAACCAGCAGTAAATGTAAAATCAACAGTAAAGGTAAAATCAACAGTAAAGATAAAATTAACAGTAAAGGTAAAATCAGCAGTAAATGTTAAATTAACAGTAAAGGTAAAATCAACCTTAAAGGCGAAATCAACAATAACACTATAAAAAGAAATAAAGATGAAGAATAAGCTGTAAAGGACAAAAAATATTAAAAAGTTGTTACTCACGTTTTCGTAGAACAGGGGCAGAGAATGAACAGTTTCAGGAGTGTTAAGTTGTTGATTTTGTGCTTTGGCAGTGATTTTATTTATCCATTTATAATAGTTTTTTTGCAGCGCAGGTGCAAGCTAACAAATATGCTGTTTGAAAGAGAGATAAAAAAAAGGCTCTAAATATGTGCGACAGCGAGTCCTCTCACGCTTGTCTGTACGTCTAGACCTGTCAAACTATGTTCTAGCTCTAGTCTTTTTCTTTTTCCCTTTTTTTTTCCTCTGCAGCTACTATGAACGTATCTTGAAAACAAAACTCAAAGACGAATCACCGAGCACAATGGATGCGTTCGGGGATAGATACGGAAGCCTCGATGCAGTGGACCAGGATCTGGAGTCTCGAGCCGAGTCCTTATCGCCGCCAGGACGGTGGTTTCATATAAGTGACAGTCGAGTCAACGAAGTCTCCGAGGCGTTAGTCCTCAAGGCGCAAGCCTATTTGTTATTTTATGAGAGAATATTCTAGGTATTGTTATGGGTATAGGTTTAAGACTTATATATATATATATATATATAAGTATTCACTGAAGATTATTATTATTATTATTATCATAATTATAATTATTATTATCATTATACTCCAGGGGTTCCTGTGAAAAGTTTCTGCTATTCGTTACACTAAATACATATGAACAGCAGGGCAACTATACATATTCTTATAATGTACGGATCTTAATTAATGAATATGATTGTAAGACGATGCAGCATGGAAAAGATAAATTATTATCTCATGTTATTGTAAATGTATTACGTATTCTTACTTTTTTTTTATAGAATACGATATTTGTTGTTTTTTTTTTCCTCATTGTTTTGTATTTTAATGTTATCGTCAGTTGATTGAGGTATAGGCCAATATTCCTCAGGGACGAGAGATTGTGATTCATGTATATCATTATTTTGTCATGAAATTAAACACCCTATTTTTGTTGTGTTAAAAAGCAAAAATAAAGCAAAAGAAAGAAGAGAAAAACATTTTTAAAACCCCGACCCGATCCAATGCAGCAGTGTGTGACACGCATCTGGATATTTGTGTTAATGTGTTGAATATTTGTGTTCATGTGTTGAATATTTGGCAACAAATTTTTTCTTGATGTTTGTTTATATTGATTGGATGGGTTGTAAAGGATGAAATGAAAACTTTCACTCGCCAAATAGGACACAGTTCATATTGTGCTCTTGAAATCACTCCTCCGCAGCACAGTTCTCATTCTATTTTGTTTTGTGTATTATATAATGTATTCACCTATGATTCGTTTGAACGGTTTCAACTCTCAACTCGCAAAATGTGCATCAAATAGAGTGAGAAAGTAGAGAGAGAAAAAAAGAAAAAAGGAAGAATTGAGGGTCACGGTTGAAGTGAGTTCTCCGAAGGGTAAATCATAAGAAAACTCGTCTGTCAGGAATTGGCTAGTGACGTTCAGAAATCTGTAGGGCATCGTGCATTAAGAAGGCGTCACTTTTGATATGGCTAGTGACGTTCAGAAAATCTGTAGAAATCTGGCGGCGTGCACTAAGAAGCGTCACTTTTGATATGGCTAGTGACGTTCAGAAATCTGTAAGAAGCGTGCACTAAGAAGCGTCACTTTTGATATGGCTAGTGATGTTCAGAAATCTGTAGGGCATCGTGCACTAAGAAGCTTCACTTTTGATATGGCTAGTGACGTTCAGGAATCTGTAGGGGCGGCGTGCACTAAGAAGCGTAACTTTTGATATGGCTAGTGACGTTCAGGAATCTGTAGGGCGGCGTGCACTAAGAAGCGTAACTTTTGATATGGCTAGTGACGTTCAGGAATCTGTATCGTGCACTAAGAAGCGTAACTTTTGGATATGGCTAGTGTTCAAGAAATCTGTAGGCATCGTGCACTAAGAAGGCGTCACTTTGGATATGGCTAGTGACGTTCAGGAATCTGTAGGGCGGCGTGCACTAAGAAGCGTCACTTTTGATATGGCTAGTGACGTTCAGAAATCTGTAGGGCGGCGTGCACTAAGAAGCGTCACTTTTGATATGGCTAGTGACGTTCAGAAATCTGTAGGGCATCGTGCACTAAGAAGCGTCACTTTTGATATGGCTAGTGACGTTCAGGAATCTGTAGGGCATCGTGCACTAAGAAGCGTCACTTTTGATATGGCTAGTGACGTTCAGGAATCTGTAGGGCATCGTGCACTAGAGCGTCACTTTTGATATGGCTAGTGACGTTCAGGAATCTGTAGGGCATCGTGCACTAAGAAGCGTAACTTTTGATATGGCTAGTGACGTTCAGGAATCTGTAGGATTGGGAAAGCGGACGGGAGTCCTCTTTGTCCTATTTGAAAATTTGACTTTTGGCTTTTTGAGCGGTCTTGTGTGTGAAAAAAAAGCAAAAATTAACACTTCCATTGTTTCAATGTTTTCTAGCACACTTGTGTCATGCAGATGGAACACATTTGAAGTCAATGCCATGGTCTCTATAACGGGTCCAATGTACCTCATTTTGCCACTGTCCACTTGGTAGACGGAACCAGTCACTGTCAAGTTTAGATTATGTCTCAAAAGTAAGCATGTAATAAGAGTTATTTGTCCAAGGAGAGAAGGACCTTAATCAATGAATTTTTTTTCCCTGTGGGTGTAAAAATTTCTACTCTTGTGCTTTAGTAGATCCAGTTTTTAATTCTTTTTTTTGTCACAGATTGAGTACCCGTTCCTCATTGTCACAAATGGTAAATTTTGAAGATAGGGCATGCGATATAGACCTTTCTTTCACTTGTTATTACATTTCCCAAAAAGGCTTGTAATCTTCATTTTTATCACGTCTTTAACAAAAATAAACAATTACGTTGTCGCTCACAGAGTTTGTGTTGTTATGGAAGAAGCCTACTCTCAGCTCGGGGTGGATGGTTTTCTGTGGAGGTGCTGGTAGCTCAGTTGGTTGAGCACCTGACTGACTACCACCACCGAGGAGACCCAAGTTTGATTTCCGTCCCAAGCAAATTTTCTGGCCCTCCTGTCGTCCCGACCCAGCAGCGAAATGGGTAGCCGGGTCTATTCAAACTCGGCGAAAGTAAAGGTGGAGTAGAAAACAATGGGCAAGCTACCACATTATGCCGTACGCCTAGAAAAATCTGGACTCTGCTCCTGATTCTCTCTTACGCTCGACTCTGGGTATGGAGCTTGCTTACTTAATCTAAAAAGAGAAAAACCGCATTGCCTGTGAAAGAAATGTTTTATCATTTAAATTGAAACTCACATGGGCCGGCGGCCCCCCGGACCAACGTCCTTCTGTCACACCACAAAGATCGCAAAGGTCATGAGAGCCCAGCCCAAAATGACAACTAACAGCAAACCTGCTCTAGATATTGGGCTAAGTGAGCTTTTACATAGAAAATGGGAACTCCTCTTTATCCAATGTATCTAAAAGGGTCCCCCGATCACAATAGAATTGAGCCTCAGGTATCATTCTGTAACTCGCTTCCTGCCACCTGAGGAAAGTAAACGTTGATGGTTGCTGCTTTAAAGATTCTCCTGAAACTCAAACGACTGAAGTTTTCTTTAAAAGAAGAGGAAGACAAGCTTTTTCATGGTTTTATTTTTTTGTATTAAAAAATACTATTTTGCTTTTCAGTTCATTTTGTTTTTCCTCAAATGTTTCACTTAAACAATTTTTTTTTCCCACTTATTTTGTTGTTGTAAAGATATGGTAGTAGTAGTAGTAGTTGTAGTAGTAGGAAGAGATTTGTTTTGGTTCATGTTTAGTGTTTAGAATCCACTGTTAATTTTACTTTCTTGCTGTTTTGTTTGGTTGTCTTTCTTGATATTTTTATTGTCGTCTTTTTTCTTCTTTGTCATTTTCTTTATGCCTTTGATTGACTTGTGATGACGTGCTGCTGCCGAGCACTGTGAATTGATGTCTCATTGAATTAGGGTCTATCTAGTCTTAAATTCTAGCCTGCTGTGTTCACATTCATTTGCATGGTTTGGAGTGGGATAAATGTCAGTTTGCACTCCACAAACATGTAATATTTAGCATCAGTTTGATTTTAGTTTCATTGACTTAAGTTTTAGTATTCATTACATCTGTTGAGGTTTTTAGCGTTATACATTAAAAGTGTTGATTTTTGTTGCATACTATTTTTTTATCCTTAACTTTGAATAGCCTTGGGTTTTCAGGGGTTTTTATAGATGTGAATTTTACTTTCTTTTTTGGATTTGTTTTTTTAAAGTTGTTTTTCCTCATTCCCTAGTGCCATTTTCTTTCATTGATGCAAAATGAATGATTTTCTTAATGTGAATTTGCATGTTTTTGAGGAAGAATTTGATAAAGATAATAAGCTCTCTTCATTTGGTCGTTTATGTATTCATTAACCCAAGAAGTGCGCAGGACGTACATGTACGTTGTTTTATTTTTACCCGAGACGCGCAGGACATACATGTACGGTTTTTTTTTTTTGAGAGTGTGATCACTTCCCCACCTCTGACCGGTGACCGGCAACAAGTGTGGAATTTGGCCCTCGCGTATCGCCTTATAAGGACCATCATGACTGACTGAGCTCAATTGAAATCGGAAAGTAAACTTTTCATTTGATTGGCATTTAGCTTTTATGATTAGCCAATAAAGCTGCATTATACTTGACCAACAGAAAGCAACTTCTTTTGATAAATTCAAGACATGCCCTCTGCAAAGACACACATTTACATGAACTGTAAATTGATTGGTCCTTCCATTTCAATACTATTAGATTGACAAGTATTTATCTGGGTGAATGTGTAATACTGACTAATGACAATATGAGAAAAAGAGAGAGAGAGAGAGAGAGAGAGAGAGAGAGAGAGAGAGAGAGAGAGAGAGAGAGAGAGAGAGAAGGGGAGGGTGGGGAGAGAGAAAGAAACAGACAGACAGATAGACAGACAGAGAAAGTCGAGAAACAGAAAAAGAGAGACTGAGAGGCAGAAAGAGACAGACAGACAGAGAGGGGCACAGACACAGACCGAAAGACAGAGAGAGCGAGAGAGACAGACAGACAGACAGACAGAGAGGGATAGACAGAGAGGCACACAAAGAGGAGAGAGAGAAATAGAGAAACAGACATTTTCCCTGCCTTTTGCTTGTAATTTGAATGGATTGCATCATTATGCGATCATAGAAGCTTTTGAAACATGGACATCTGCTAACTTTTTGTCAAAACAAAAAAATTGCAAGCTCTTGCAAAGATTGATGGGTCAGTTAGTAATGTGTAGGAGAGGGTGGGGTGTGTTTGTGTCGGGGGGGGGTTGGAATGCACATTGATAGATTGAAATCCTTTCTGTAGTGACTTTCTAATTTCACACAATGTATGAACACGTAGAATTATGAGAGCCCGAAGAACATGTGGATTTCAGCGGGAGTGTGCTAAATTACGATGCTTTTTGAGCAATAAGGAAACATTCCATACTTTGTATGTAACAAATTATATGTCTTATTGAGGAAAAACAATAGATGTCGGGACTAATTTACCTTCTCATCTATCTTTCAAAAAATTGCTTTTATTATACAATAAACGCCCTAACGTCATGACTACAAAATACCTTGCTCTCTCTACACAGTGGCTAGGCTAGCGACTGAAGGAGTGAAGGACCAGATGTCAATCCGCTCCATGGGGTTATTACATAACACGACTGATAAATACGTAACCTTCCCCACTACCGCCTTGACTAAGACATTATGCTAGCTGTACAGCTCTTTAGCTAGGAAAAAAGGGGTGTCAATCACATGGTCACATGTCCATTGCTGGCTTCACTTTCACGGCAGAGCCACTCTGGCTGGAAGCGATCAGGGCAACAAGCTGCGCTTTTCTTGGGTTAAGGCCCTTTGTCCCTTTTATACATGCATTACTCAAAAATTTAAATTCAAGGTCTGTTGCACTCTGTATTTATTCTTCTTGGATTTTTTTTTTCATTTCTAGTAGATAAGATATTGTAACATTTACATTTTTAATATGTGCCTAATTCTCCCCTTCCTTCCACCCCCCCATCCTTCCACCTCCCCCTTCCTTCCACCTCCCCATTCCTTCCACCTTCCCCCTTCCTTCCACCTCCCCATTCCTTCCACCTTCCCCTTCCTTCCACCTCCCACATTCCTTCCACCTCCCCATTCCTTCCACCTCCCATTCCTTCCACCTCCCCATTCCTTCCACCTTCCCCTTCCTTCCACCTTCCCATTCCTTCCACCTTCCCCTTCCTTCCACCTTCCCCTTCCTTCCACCTCCCCATTCCTTCCACCTCCCCCTTCCTTCCACCTTCCCCTTCCTTCCACCTTTCCCCTTCCTTCCACCTCCCCCTTCCTTTCCACCTCCCCTTCCTTCCACCTCCCCATTCCTTCCACCTCCCCTTCCTTCCACCTCCCCCTTCCTTCCACCTCCCCTTCCTTCCACCTTCCCCTTCCTTCCACCTCCCCTTCCTTCCACCTCCCATTCCTTTCCACATCCCCACCTCCCCATTCCTTCCACCTCCCCATTCCTTCCACCTCCACATCCTTCCACCTCCCACATCCTTCCACCTCCCCCTTCCCTTCCCACCTCCCCATTCCTTCCACCCCATTCCTTCCACCTCCCCAT
>JAXRKP010002041.1:7500-32500 GCA_037039925.1 Doris montereyensis
GCACACCCATGCTGTCAAACAAAAGATTTATGAAGGTATTAATAAAAGTGATCTAAATTTCAATCTTTCTTTAGGAAAGGCATGAGTTATTGTAATTATGACTACAATCCATATTTCTCAGTAAAAACCTCATAGTGTTATGGCAATAGTTGTCTTCCATTGCACATGTCTCTAGCGCAATTAGATCAACTCAATCCTTTTCACACACGTAGTTAGATTTCTATTGTGGAATATGGGTACCAGCGTGAATTAGATTTCTACTGTAGAATATGGGTACAGCGCCAGTAGTTAGATTTCTATTGTGGAATATCGGTACACGCGTAGTTAGATTTCTATTGTGGAATATGGGTACAGCGTAGTTAGATTTCTATTGTGGAATATGGGTACGCATGTAGTTAGATTTCTATTGTGCAATATGGGTACGCATGTAGTTAGATTTCTATTGTGGAATATAGTTAGATTTTATATTGTGGTACGCATGTAGTTAGATTTCTATTGTGGAATAGATTTCTATTGTGGAATATGGGTACGCAGATTTCTATTGTGAAATATGGGTAGTTAGATTTTATATTGTGGAATATGGGTACGTATGTAGTTAGATTTATTGTGGAATAGTTAGATTTCTATTGTGGAATATGGTACGCAGGTAGTTAGATTTCTATTGTGTAATATTGTGGTTAGATTTCTATTGTGGAATATGGGTACGCATGTAGTTAGATTTCTATTGTGGAATATGGGTACGCATGTAGTTAGATTTCTATTGTGGAATATGGGTACACGCGTAGTTAGATTTTATATTGTGAGACAGGGAATATTTCTATTAGATTTTATATTGTGGAATATGGGTACACGTAGTTAGATTTCTATTGTGTAATATTAGTAGTTTTTATATTGTGGAATATGGGTAATGCTTGGTTAGATTTCTATTGTGGAATGGTACACGTAGTTAGATTTTCTATTGTGGAATATGGGGACACGGTAGTTAGATTTATATTGTGGAATATGGGTACATGCATGTAGTTAGATTTCTATTGTGGAATATGGGTACACGCGTAATTAGATTTTATATTGTGGAATATGGGTACGCATGTAGTTAGATTTCTATTGTGGAATATGGGTACACGCGTAGTTAGATTTCTATTGTGGAATATGGGTACACGCGTAGTTAGATTTATATTGTGGAATATGGGTACGCATGTAGTTAGATTTCTATTGTGGAATATGGGTACACGCGTAATTAGATTTTATATTGTGGAATATGGGTACACGCGTAGTTAGATTTTATATTGTGGAATATGGGTACATGCGTAGTTAGATTTCTATTGTGGAATATGGGTACACGCGTAGTTAGATTTTATATTGTGGAATATGGGTACGCATGTAGTTAGATTTCTATTGTGGAATATGGGTACACGCGTAGTTAGATTTTATATTGTGGAATATGGGGACACGCGTAGTTAGATTTTATATTGTGGAATATGGGTACTTGTAGCGTAGTTAGATTTCTATTGTGGAATATGGGCACGCTAGTTAGATTTCTCATTAGAATAGGTAGAATATTGTGGAATATGGGCACACGTAGTTAGATTTTATATTGTGGAATATGGGATGTAGTTAGATTTCTATTGTGGAATATGGGTATGTAGTTAGATTTCTATTGTGGAATATGGGTACACGCGTAGTTAGATTTCTATTTAGAATATGGGTACAGGCTTAGTTAGAATTTCTTGGGTACATATAATTAGATTTCTATTGTGGAATATGGGTACACGCGTAGTTAGATTTCTATTGTGCAATATGGGTAGACGCGTTGCTAGATTTCTATTGTGGAATATGGGTACGCTTAGTTAGATTTCTATTGTGGAATATGGGTACACGCGTGGTTAGATTTCTGTTGTGGAATATGGGCACGCTGCGTGATTAGATTTCCATTGTGGATTAGATTCACGCTTAGGAAGATTTCTATTGTGGAATATGGGTACACGCGTGGTTAGATTTCTATTGTGGAATATGGGTACATGAATAGTTAGATTTCTATTGTGGAATATGTGTACAGGCTTAGTTAGATTTCTATGGTGGAATATGGAGTACACGCGTAGTTAGATTTCTATTGTGGAATATGGGTACAAGCAATTAGATTTCTATTGTGGAATATGGGTACACGTATGGTTAGATTTCTATTGTGGAATATGGGTACAGGCATAGTTAGATTTCTATTGTGGAATATGGGTACACGCGTAGTTAGATTTCTAATGTGGAATATTGTGGAATATGGCACACGCGTGGTTAGATTTCTATTGTGGAATATGGGTACATGCGTAGTTAGATTTCTATTGTGGAATATGGGTCCACGCGGTTAGATTTCTATTGTGGAATATGGGTACGCATGTTGTTAGATTTCTATTGGAATATGGTACGTACGCGTAGTTAGATTTTATATTGTGGAATATGGTTGCATGCGTAGTTAGATTTCTATTGTGGAATATGGGTACGTATGTAGTTAGATTTCTATTGTGGAATATACACGCGTAGTTAGATTTTCTATTGTGGAATATTGGTACACATGTAGTTATATTTATTGTGGAATATGGGTACAGTAGTTAGATTTTATATTGTGGAATATTACCAGTAAATTTCTATTGTGGAATATGGGTACAGCGTAGTTAGATTTTATATTGTGGAATATGGGTACGCATGTAGTTAGATTTCTATTGTGGAATATGGGTATACGCGAAGTTAGATTTCCTATTGTGGAATATGGGTACGCATGTAGTTAGATTTTTATTGTGGAATATGGGGTAATGCATGTTGTTAGATTTTATTGAGGAATATGGGTACGCATAGTAGTTAGATTTTCTATTGTTGAATATGGGTGCACGAGTAGTTAGATTTTCTATTGTGAATACGTATGTAGTTAGATTTTTATTGTGGAATATAGGTACACATGTAGTTAGATTTATATTGTGGAATATTGGTACGCATGTAGTTAGATTTCTATTGTGGAATATGGGTACACGCGTAGTTAGATTTTATATTGTGGAATATGGGTACTCATGTAGGTGATTTCTATTGTGGAATATGGGTACACGCTTTAGTTAGATTTTATATTTGTGGAATATGGGGACACGTGTAGTTAGATTTTATATTGTGGAAAATGGGTATGCATGTAGTTAGATTTTCTATTGTGGAATATGGGTACACATGTAGTTAGATTTATATTGTGGAATATGGGCAGCGCATTAGTTAGATTTTATTGTGGGAATATGGGATGTGCATGTAGTTATGATTTCTATTGTGGAATATAGATTACGCATGTAGTTAGATTTTATATTGTGGAATATGGGTACACATGTAGTTAGATTTTTATTGTGGAATGTTGGGTACGCATGTGGTTAGATTTCTATTGTGGAATATGGGTACGCATGTAGTTAGATTTCTATTGTGGAATATGGGTACACGCGTAGTTAGATTTTCTATTGTGGAATATGGGTACACGTGGTTAGATTTCTATTGTGTAATATGGGTACACGCTAGTTAGATTTCTATTGTGGAATATGGGCACACGCTCAGTTAAATTTCTATTCTTGGAATATGCTGCACGCTTAGTTAGATTTCTATTATGGAATATGGGTACAGCCTTAGTTAGATTTCTATCGGTATATGAGTACAATGCTAGTAGTTACTTCTATTGTGGAATATGGGTACACGCTTAATTAGATTTAATAGGGAATATGGGTACACGCGTGCAGTTAGATTTCTATTGTGGAATATAAGTACAGGCATAGTTAGATTTCTATTGTGTGAATATGGGCATCGCGTGTTAGATTTCTATTGTGGAATATGGGTACACGCGTGGTTAGATTTCTATTGTGGAATATGGGTACACGCTAGTTAGATTTCAGTGTGGAATATCGGTACGCATGTAGTTAGATTTTCTTGGGTACGCAGGTAATTAGATTTCTATTGTGGAATATGGGTACACGCGTAGTTAGATTTCTATTGTGGAATATGGGTACACGCGTGGTTAGATTTCTATTGTGGAATATGGGTACACGCTTAGTTAGATTTCTATTGTGGAATATGGGTACACGCGTGGTTAGATTTCTGTTGTGGAATATGGGTACACGCGTGGTTAGATTTCTATTGTGTAATATGGGTACACGCTTAGTTAGATTTCTATTGTGGAATATGGGCACACGTTCAGTTAGATTTCTATTCTGGAATATGCGTACACGCTTAGTTAGATTTCTATTATGGACTATGGGTACAGCCTTAGTTAGATTTCTATCGTGGTATATGAGTACACGCGTAGTTAGATTTCTATTGTGGAATATGGGTACACGCTTAATTAGATTTCTATTGTGGAATATGGGTACACGCGTAGTTAGATTTCTATTGTGGAATATGGGTACAGGCATAGTTAGATTTCTATTGTGGAATATGGGTACACGCGTGGTTAGATTTCTATTGTGGAATATGGGTACACGCGTGGTTAGATTTCTATTGTGGAATATGGGTACACGCGTAGTTAGATTTCTAGTGTGGAATATGGGTACACGCGTGGTTAGATTTCTATTGTGGAATATGGGTACACGAATAGTTAGATTTCTATTGTGGAATATGGGTACACGCGTAGTTAGATTTCTATTGTGGAATATGGTTACACGCGTAGTTAGATTTCTATTGTGGAATATGGGTACACTTGTAGTTAGCTTTCTATTGTGGAATATGGGTACACGCGTAGTTAGATTTTATATTGTGGAATATGGGTACGCATGTAGTTAGATTTTATATTGTGGAATATGGGATCGCGCGTAGTTATATTTCTATTGTGGAATATGGGTACGCATGTAGTTAGATTTCTATTGTGGAATATGGGTACACGCGTAGTTAGATTTCTATTGTGGAATATCGGTACGCATGTAGTTAGATTTCTTGGGTACGCAGGTAATTAGATTTCTATTGTGGAATATGGGTACATGCGTAGTTAGATTTCTATTGTGCAATATGGGTAGACGCGTTGTTAGATTTCTATTGTGGAATATGGGTACACGCTTAGTTAGATTTCTATTGTGGAATATGGGTACAACGCGTGGTTAGATTTCTGTTGTGGAATATGGGTTCACGCGTGGTTAGATTTCTATTGTGTAATATGGGTACACGCTTAGTTAGATTTCTATTGTGGAATATGGGCACACGCTCACTTAGATTTCTATTCTGGAATATTCGTACACGTTTAGTTAGATTTCTATTGTGGAATATGGGTACAGGCTTAGTTAGATTTCTATCGTGGTATATGAGTACATGCGTAGTTAGATTTCTATTGTGGAATATGGGTACACGCTTAATTAGATTTCTATTGTGGAATATGGGTACACGCGTAGTTAGATTTCTATTGTGGAATATGGGTACAGGCATAGTTAGATTTCTATTGTGGAATATGGGTACACGCGTGGTTAGATTTCTATTGTGGAATATGGGTACACGCGTGGTTAGATTTCTATTGTGGAATATGGGTACACGAATAGTTAGATTTCTATTGTGGAATATGGGTACACGCGTAGTTAGATTTCTATTGTGGAATATGGTTACACGCGTAGTTAGATTTCTATTGTGGAATATGGGTACACGCGTAGTTAGCTTTCTATTGTGGAATATGGGTACACGCGTGGTTAGATTTCTATTGTGGAATATGGTTACACGCGCAGTTAGATTTCTATTGTGGAATATGGGTACACGCGTAGTTAGATTTCTATTGTGGAATATGGGTACACGCGTAGTTGGATTTCTATTGTGGAATATGGGTACACGCGTAGTTAGATTTCTATTGTGGAATATGGGTACATGCGTAGTTAGCTTTCTATTGTGGAATATGGGTACACGCGTGGTTAGATTTCTATTGTGGAATATGGGTACACGCGTAGTTAGCTTTCTATTGTGGAATATGGGTACACGCGTAGTTAGATTTCTATTGTGGAATATGGGTTCACGCGTAGTTAGATTTCTATTGTGGAATATGGGTACAAGCGTGGTTAGATTTCTATTGTGGAATATGGGTACGCATGTTGTTAGATTTCTATTGTGGAATATGGGTACGTGCGTAGTTAGATTTTATATTGTGGAATATGGGTGCATGCGTAGTTAGATTTCTATTGTGGAATATGGGTACGTATGTAGTTAGATTTCTATTGTGGAATATGGGTACACGCGTAGTTAGATTTTATATTGTGGAATATTGGTACACATGTAGTTATATTTCTATTGTGGAATATGGGTACGCGCGTAGTTAGATTTTATATTGTGGAATATGGGTACGCATGTAGGTAAATTTCTATTGTGGAATATGGGTACACGCGTAGTTAGATTTTATATTGTGGAATATGGGTACGCATGTAGTTAGATTTCTATTGTGGAATATGGGTTGTGTATATAGGTACGCATGTAGCTAATTTCTATTGTAGAATATGGGCACGCCATGGCAGCTATAGATTTCTATTGTGAATATGGGTACATGCGTGGATTAGATTTCTATTGTGGAATATGTAATTTTAGATTTTTATTGTGGAATATAGGTTGTAGCTAGATTTATTGTGGAATATGGGTACGCATGTAGTTAGATTTCTATTGTGGAATATGGGTACGCATGTAGTTAGATTTCTATTGTGGAATATGGGTACACGCTTAGTTAGATTTTTATATTGTGGAATATGAATGCCAGAAGTTAGATTTCTATTGTGGAATATGGGCATGCATGTAGTTAGGATTTCTATTGTGGAATATGGGTACACGCGTAGTTAGATTTTTATATTGTAGAACAATATGGGAACGCATGTAGTTAGATTTCTATTGTGGAATATGGGTACACGCGTAGTTAGATTTTATATTGTGGAATATGGGTACGCGCGTAGTTATATTTTATATTGTGGAATATGGGTACGCATGTAGTTAGATTTCTATTGTGGAATATGGGTACATGCGTAGTTAGCTTTCTATTGTGGAATATGGGTACACGCGTGGTTAGATTTCTATTGTGGAATATGGGTACACGCGTAGTTAGATTTCTATTGTGGAATATGGGTTCACGCGTAGTTAGATTTTTATTGTGGAATATGGGTACACGCGTGGTTAGATTTCTATTGTGGAATATGGGTACGCATGTCGTTAGATTTCTATTGTGGAATATGGGTACGCGCGTAGTTAGATTTTATATTGTGGAATATGGGTGCATGCGTAGGTAGATTTCTATTGTGGAATATGGGAACGCATGTAATTATATTTCTATTGTGGAATATGGGTACACGCGTAGTTAGATTTTATATTGTGGAATATGGGTATGCATGTAGGTAAATTTCTATTGTGGAAAATGGGTACACGCGTAATTAGATTTTTTATTGTGGAATATGGGTACGCATGTAGTTAGATTTTTATTGTGGAATATGAGCAAGCGCGTAGTTAGAATTTATATTGTGGAATATGGGTACACATGTAGTTAGATTTCTATTGTGGAATATTGGTACACGCGTAGTTAGATTTCTACTGTGGAATATGGGTACACGCGGAATATGGTTAGATTTCTATTGTGGAATATGGGTACACGCGTAGTTAGCTTTCTATTGTGGAATATGGGTCACGCGTAGTTAGATTTCTATTGTGGAATATGGGTACACGCGTAGTTAGATTTCTATTGTGGAATATGGGTACACGCTTAGTTAGATTTCTATTGTGGAATATGGGTACACGCTTAGTTAGATTTCTATTGTGGAATATGGGTACACGCGTGGTTAGATTTCTATTGTGGAATATGGGTACACGCGTAGTTAGATTTCTATTGTGGAATATGGGTACACGTGTGGTTAGATTTCTATTGTGGAATATGGGCACACGCTTAGTTAGATTTCTATTGTGGAATATGGGTACACGCTTAGTTAGATTTCTATTGTGGAATATGGGTACACACTTAGTTAGATTTCTATTGTGGAATATGGGTACACGCTTAGTTAGATTTCTATTGTGGAATATGGGTACACGTGTGGTTAGATTTCTATTGTGGAATATGGGCACACGCTTAGTTAGATTTCTATTGTGGAATATGGGTACATGCTTAGTTAGATTTCTATTGTGGAATATGGGTACACGCTTAGTTAGATTTCTATTGTGGAATATGGGCACACGCTTAGTTAGATTTCTATTGTGGAATATGGGCACACGCTTAGTTAGATTTATATTGTAGAATATGGGTACACGCTTAGTTAGATTTCTATTGTGGAATATGGGTACACGCGTAGTTAGCTTTCTATTGTGGAATATGGGTACACGCGTGGTTAGATTTCTATTGTGGAATATGGGTACACGCGTAGTTAGATTTCTATTGTGGAATATGGGTACACGCGTAGTTAGATTTCTATTGTGGAATATGGGTACACGCGTAGTTAGATTTCTATTGTGGAATATGGGTACACGCGTAGTTAGATTTCTATTGTGGAATATGGGTACATGCGTAGTTAGCTTTCTATTGTGGAATATGGGTACACGCGTGGTTAGATTTCTATTGTGGAATATGGGTACACGCGTAGTTAGCTTTCTATTGTGGAATATGGGTACACGCGTAGTTAGATTTCTATTGTGGAATATGGGTTCACGCGTAGTTAGATTTCTATTGTGGAATATGGGTACACGCGTGGTTAGATTTCTATTGTGGAATATGGGTACGCATGTTGTTAGATTTCTATTGTGGAATATGGGTACGTGCGTAGTTAGATTTTATATTGTGGAATATGGGTGCATGCGTAGTTAGATTTCTATTGTGGAATATGGGTACGTATGTAGTTAGATTTCTATTGTGGAATATGGGTACACGCGTAGTTAGATTTTATATTGTGGAATATTGGTACACATGTAGTTATATTTCTATTGTGGAATATGGGTACGCGCGTAGTTAGATTTTATATTGTGGAATATGGGTACGCATGTAGGTAAATTTCTATTGTGGAATATGGGTACACGCGTAGTTAGATTTTATATTGTGGAATATGGGTACGCATGTAGTTAGATTTCTATTGTGGAATATGGGTACACGCGTAGTTAGATTTTATATTGTGGAATATGGGTACGCATGTAGTTAGATTTTTATTGTGGAATATGGGTACGCGCGTAGTTAGATTTTATATCGTGGAATATGGGTACGCATGTAGGTAAATTTCTATTGTTGAATATGGGTACACGCGTAGTTAGATTTTATATTGTGGAATATGGGTACGCATGTAGTTAGATTTTTATTGTGGAATATAGGTACGCATGTAGCTAGATTTCTATTGTGGAATATGGGTACGCATGTAGTTACATTTCTATTGTGGAATATGGGTACATGCGTAGTTAGATTTCTATTGTGGAATATGGGTACACGCTTGGTTAGATTTTATATTGTGGAATATGGGTACGCGCGTAGTTAGATTTCTATTGTGGAATATGGGTACGCATGTAGTTAGATTTCTATTGTGGAATATGGGTACACGCGTAGTTAGATTTTATATTGTGGAATATGGGAACGCATGTAGTTAGATTTCTATTGTGGAATATGGGTACACGCGTAGTTAGATTTTATATTGTGGAATATGGGTACGCGCGTAGTTATATTTTATATTGTGGAATATGGGTACGCATGTAGTTAGATTTCTATTGTGGAATATGGGTACATGCGTAGTTAGCTTTCTATTGTGGAATATGGGTACACGCGTGGTTAGATTTCTATTGTGGAATATGGGTACACGCGTAGTTAGATTTCTATTGTGGAATATGGGTTCACGCGTAGTTAGATTTCTATTGTGGAATATGGGTACACGCGTGGTTAGATTTCTATTGTGGAATATGGGTACGCATGTCGTTAGATTTCTATTGTGGAATATGGGTACGCGCGTAGTTAGATTTTATATTGTGGAATATGGGTGCATGCGTAGGTAGATTTCTATTGTGGAATATGGGAACGCATGTAATTATATTTCTATTGTGGAATATGGGTACACGCGGAGTTAGATTTTATATTGTGGAATATGGGTATGCATGTAGGTAAATTTCTATTGTGGAAAATGGGTACACGCGTAGTTAGATTTTTTATTGTGGAATATGGGTACGCATGTAGTTAGATTTTTATTGTGGAATATGAGCAAGCGCGTAGTTAGAATTTATATTGTGGAATATGGGTACACATGTAGTGAGATTTCTATTGTGGAATATTGGTACACGCGTAGTTAGATTTCTACTCTGGAATATGGGTACACGCGTAGTTAGATTTCTATTGTGGAATATGGGTACACGCGTAGTTAGCTTTCTATTGTGGAACATGGGCACGCATGTAGTTGCATTTTTATTGTTGAATATGGGTACACGAGTGTCAGGATTTTATATTGCGGGATGCGCAGGCCAGATTTTTATTGTGGAATATATACGCATGTAGCCAGATTTTCCTATTACGGGTACGCATGGCCAGATTTCATTGTACGGGTCAAGGGCGACGCGTAGTTAGATTTTATATTGTGGAATATGGGTACGCATGTAAATCTATTCCACAATAGAAATCTAATCACATGCGTACCCATATTCCACAATATAAAATCTTAACTACGTGTACCCATATTGTACAATAGAAATCTAACCACGCGTGTACCCATATTCCACAATAGAAATCTAACTACATGTGTACCCATATTCCACAATAGAAATCTAACTACATGCGTACCCATACCATACGAAATCTAACCATGCGTGTACCCATATTCCACAATAGAAATCTACACTATCCATAGTCCACAATAGAAATCTAACTACGTACCCATATTCCACAATAGAAATCTAACTACATGCGTACCCATATTCCACAATAGAAATCTAACTACGCGTGTACCCATATTCCACAATAGAAATCTAACTATGCGGTACCCATATTCCACAATAGAAATTCAAAATCTAACAATAGAACGACCGCTGTACCCATATTCCACAATAGAAATCTAACTACATGCGTGTACCCATATTCCACAATAGAAATCTAACTAAGCGTGTACCCATATTCCACAATAGAAATTTAACTACATGCGTGTACCCATATTCCACAATAGAAATCTAACTACGCGTGTACCCATATTCCACAATAGAAATCTAACTACATGTGTACCCATATTCCACAATAGAAATCTAACTACGCGTGTACCCATATTCCACAATAGAAATCTAACTACATGCGTACCCATATTCCACAATAGAAATCTAACTACGCGTGTACCCATATTCCACAATAAAAATCTAACTACGCGTGTACCCATATTCCACAATAGAAAAATAAGCAATAGAAATCTAACAACATAATAGAAATCTAACGTACCCATATTCCACAATAGAAATCTAACCAAGCGTGTACCCATATTCCACAATAGAAATCTAACTAAGCATGTACCCATATTCCACAACAGAAATCTAACTAAGCGTGTGCCCATATTCCACAATAGAAATCTAACCACACGTGTACCCATATTCCACAATAGAAATCTAACTAAGCGTGTACCCATATTCCACAATAGAAATCTAACTAAGTGTGTACCCATATTCCACAATAGAAATCTAACTAAGCGTGTACCCATATTCCACAATAGAAATCTAACTAAGCGTGTGCCCATATTCCACAATAGAAATCTAACCACACGTGTACCCATATTCCACGATAGAAATCTAACTAAGCGTGTACCCATATTCCACAATAGAAATCTAACTATAGAAATCTAGCTACATGTACCCATATTGCACAATAGAAATCTAACCACGCTTGTATCCATATTCCATAATAGAAATCTAACTACCCATTTTCGACAATAGTGTACCCATATTCCACAATAGAAATCTAAGCGTGTACCCATATTCCACAATAGCGTGTACCCATATTCCACAATAGAAATCTAACTACGCGTGTACCCATATTCCACAATAGAAATCTAACTATTCGTGTACCCATATTCCACAATAGAAATCTAACTACGCGTGTACCCATATTCCACACTAGAAATCTAACTACGCGTGTACCCATATTCCACAATAGAAATCTAACCACGTGTACCCATATTCCACAATAGAAATCTAAACCACGTGTACCCATATTCCACAATAGAAATCTAACTATGCGTGTACCCATATTCCACAATAGAAATCTAACTACGCCTGTACCCATATTCCACAATAGAAATCTAATTGCTGTACCCATATTCCACAATAGAAATCTAACTACGCTGTGTACTATATACCCGATAGAAATCTTCTGTACCCATATTCCATAATAGAAATCTAACTAAGCGTGTACGCATATTCCAGAATAGAAATCTAACTGAGCGTGTGCCCATATTCCACAATAGAAATCTAACTAAGCATACCCATATTCCACAATAGAAATCTAACTATGCGTGTACCCATATTCCACAATAGAAATCTAACTACGCGTACCCATATTCCACAATAGAAAGCTAACTACGCGTGTACCCATATTCCACAATAGAAATCTAACTACGCGTGTACCCATATTCCACAGTAGAAATCTAACTACGCGTGTACCAATATTCCACAATAGAAATCTAACTACATGTGTACCCATATTCCACAATATAAATTCTAACTACGCGCTTGCTCATATTCCACAATAAAAATCTAACTACATGCGTACCCATATTCCACAATAAAAATCTAACTACGCGTGTACCCATTTTCCACAATAGAAATTTACCTACATGCATACCCATATTCCACAATATAAAATCTAACTACACGTACCCATATTCCACAATAGAAATCTAATTACATGCGTTCCCATATTCCACAATAGAAATCTACCTACGCATGCACCCATATTCCACAATATAAAATCTAACTACGCTGTACCCATATTCCACAATAGAAATCTAACGACATGCACTCCATATTCCACAATAGAAATCTAACCACGCTGTACCCATATTCCACAATAGAAATCTAACTACGCGTGGAACCCATATTCCACAATAGAAATCTAACTACGCGTGTACCCATATTCCACAATAGAAATCTAACTACATGTACCCATATTCCACAATAGAAATCTAACTACGCATGTACCCATATTCCACAATAGAAATCTAACTACATGCGTACCCATATTCCACAATATAAAATATAACTACATGTGTACCCATATTCCACAATAGAAAATCTAACTACGCGTGTACCCATATTCCACAATAGAAATCTAACTACATGCTCCCATATTCCCAATATAAAATCTAACTACGCGTGTACCCATATTCCACAATAGAAATCTAACTACATGCGTACCCATATTCCACAATAGAAATCTAACTACATACCCATATTCCACAATATAAAATCTAACCAAGCGTGTACCCATATTCCACAATAGAAATCTAACTACGATGTACCCATATTCCACAATAGAAATCTAGCTACATGCGTACCCATATTCCACAATAGAAATCTAGCTACATGCGTACCCATATTCCACAATAAAAATCTAACTACATGCGTACCCATATTCCACAATATAAAATCTAACTACGATGTACCCATATTCAACAATAGAAATCTAACTACGCACGTACCCATATTCCACAATATAAAATCTAACTAACATGCGTACCCATATTCCACAATAGAAATCTAACCACATGCACCCATATTCCACAATATAAAATCTAACTACGCGTGTACCCATATTCCACAATAGAAATCTAACTACATGCGTACCCATATTCCACAATAGAAATCTAACTACGCGTGTACCCATATTCCACAATAGAAATCTACCTACATGCGTACCCATATTCCACAATAGAAATCTAACTACGCATGTACCCATATTCCACAATAGAAATCTAACTACGCGTGTACCCAATATTCCACAATAGAAATCTAACTACGCTGTACCCATATTCCACAATAGAAATCTAACTACATACGTACCCATATTCCACAATAGAAATCTAACTACGCATGCACCCATATTCCACAATAGAAATCTAACCACGCACGTACCCATATTCCACAATAGAAATCTAACTACGCTGTACCCATATTCCACAATAGAAATCTAACTACGCTGTAACCATATTCCACAATAGAAATCTAACTACGCTGTTGAACCCATATTCCACAATAGAAATCTAACTACGCTGTACCCATATTCCAATAGAAAGCTAACTAATGCTGCAGTAACCATATTCCACAATAGAAATCTAACTACCTGTACCCATATTCCACAATAGAAAGCTAACTACGCATGTACCCATATTCCACAATAGAAATCTAACTACTGCACACCCATATTCCACAATAGAAATCTAAATCCACGCGTGTACCCATATTCCACAATAGAAATCTAACTATGCCTGTACCCATATTCCACAATAGAAATCTAACTAAGCGTGTACCCATATTCCACAATAGAAATCTAATTACTACAAGTGTACCCATATTCCACAATAGAAAGCTAACTACGCATGTGTACTCATATTCCACTTTATAGAAATCTAACTAAGCCTGTACCCATATTCCACAATAGAAATCTAACTAAGCGTGTACGCACATTCCAGAATAGAAATCTAACTGAGCGTGTGCCCATATTCCACAATAGAAATCTAACTAAGCATGTACCCATATTCCACAATAGAAATCTAACTACATGTAGCCCATATTCCACAATAGAAATCTAACCACACGTGTGCCCATGTTCCACAATAGGAAATCTAACCACACGCTGTACCCATATTCCACAATAGAAATCTAACTACGCTGTACCCATATTCCACAATAGGAAATCTAACTACGCGTGTACCCATATTCCACAATAGAAATCTAACCACGCTTGTATCCATATTCCACAATAGAAATTTAACCACGCTTGTATCCATATTCCACAATAGAAATTTAACTATGCGTGTACCCATTTTCGACAATAGAAATCTAACTAAGCTGCACCCATTTTCCACAATAGAAATCTAACTAAGCATGTACCCATATTCCACAATAGAAATCTAACTAAGCATGTACCCATATTCCACAATAGAAATCTAACTAAGCGTGTACCCATATTCCACAATAGAAATCTAACTACGCTGTACCCATATTCCACAATAGAAATCTAACTACGCCGCACCCATATTCCACAATAGAAATCTAACTACGCTGTGAACCCATATTCCACAATAGAAATCTAACTAACATATTCCACAATAGCGCTGTACCCATATTCCACAAGAAGGTTAACTACGCGTGTACCCATATTCCACAATAGAAATCTAACCACGCGTGTACCCATATTCCACAATAGAAAGCTAACTACGCATGTACCCATATTCCACAATAGAAATCTAACTATGCCTGTACCCATATTCCACAATAGAAATCTAACTACGCGTGTACCCATATTCCACAATAAAAATCTAATTACTGCCAGAAATTCATTTTCCACAATAGAAATTCTACCTACATGCATACCCATATTCCACAATATAAAATCTAACTACGCCGCATCTATATTCCCAATAGAAATCTAACGACATATGTACCCATATTCCACAATAGAAATCTAAACCAATGCTGTACCCATATTCCACAATAGAAATCTAACTACGCTGCGGAACCCGCTATTCCACACAATAGAAATCTAACTACGCGTGTACCCATATTCCACAATAGAAATCTAACCAATGCTGTACCCATATTCCACAATAGAAAGCTAACTACGCATGTACCCATATTCCACAATAGAAATCTAACTACATGCGTACCCATATTCCATAATATAAAATATAACTACTGCACATCTATATTCCACAACATAAAATCTAACTACGCTGCAGTACTCCATATTCCACAATAGAAATCTAACTACATGCCTCATATTCCACAATATAAAATCTAACTCCTGTACAATCCAAAATAGAAATCTAATCTACGCATGTACCCATATTCCAAAATAGAAACAATAGAAATCTAACTACATGCGTACCCATATTCCACAATAGAAATCTAACTACGCTGCAGATCTTTAATATTCCACAATATAAAATCTAACCAAGCGTGTGTACCCATATTCCACAATAGAAATCTAACTACGCATGTACCCATATTCCACAATAGAAATCTAACTACATGCGTACCCATATTCCACAATAGAAACTAGCTACATGCGTACCTATATTCCACAATAAAAATCTAACTACATAAACCCATATTCCACAATATAAAATCTAACTACTGTACCCATATTCAACAATAGAATCTACCTACATGCGTATCTATATTCCACGATATAAAATCTAACCACGCCGCTACTCCATATTCCACAATAAAATCTAACTACATGCGACCCATATTCCACAATATAAAATCTAACTACGCGTGTACCCATATTCCACAATAGAAATCTAACTACATGCGTACCCATATTCCACAATATAAAATCTAACTACGCTGTACCCATATTCCACAATAGAAATTTACCTACATGCACTTCCATATTCCACAATATAAAATCTAACCACGCTGCACTATATTCCACAATAGAAATATAACTACATGTGTACCAATATTCCACAATATAAAATCTAACTACGCTGTACCCATATTCCACAATAGAAATCTAACTACATACGTACCCATATTCCACAATAGAAATCTAACTACGCATGCACCCATATTCCACAATATAAAATCTAACACGCACGTACCCATATTCCACAATAGAAATCTAACAACATGCGTACCCATATTCCACAATAGAAATCTAAACCACGTGTGTACCCATATTCCACAATAGAAATCTAACTACGCGGAACCCATATTCCACAATAGAAATCTAACTACGCTGTACCCATATTCCACAATAGAAAGCTAACTACGCCGCGGTACCCATATTCCACAATAGGAAATCTAAATCCACGCTGTACCCATATTCCACAATAGAAAGCTAACTACGCATGTACCCATATTCCACAATAGAAATCTAATACGCGTGTACCCATATTCCACAATAGAAATCTAACTACGCTGTACCCATATTCCACAATAGAAATCTAACTACTGTACCCATATTCCACAATAGAAATCTAACTAACGCTGTACCCATATTCCACAATAGAAATCTAACCACGCTGTACCCATATTCCACAATAGAAAGCTAACTACGCGTGTACCCATATTCCACAATAGAAAAATCTAACATATTCCACAATAGAAATCTAACCAAGGTGTGTACCCATATTCCACAATAGAAATCTAACTACGCGTGTACCCATATTCCACAATAGAAATCTTTAACTACGCTGCGGTAACCATATTCCACAATAGAAATCTAACTACGCCGCGGTAACCATATTCCACAATAGAAATCTTAACTATTCGTGTACCCATATTCCATAAGAAATCTAACCACGCTGTACCCATATTCCACAATAGAAATCTAACAATAGAAATCTAACTATGTACCCATATTCCACAATAGAAATCTAACCACGCTGTACCCATATTCCACAATAGAAATCTAACACTCCACAATAGAAATCTAACTATGCCTGTACCCATATTCCACAATAGAAATCTAACTACGCGTGTACTCATATTCCAATAGAAATCTAATTAAGCGTGTACCCATATTCCACAATAGAAATCTAACTCATATACCACGATAGAAATCTAACTACGTACCCATATTCCACAATAGAAATCTAACTAAGCGTGTGCCCATATTCCATAGAAATCTAACTGAGAAATCTAACTAAGCGTACCCATATTACACAATAGAATCTAACCACACGTACCCATATTCCACAACAGAAATCTAAACCACGCTGTACCCATATTCCACAATAGAAATCTAACTAAGCGTGTACCCATATTCCACAATAGAAATCTAACAACGCTGTCTACCCATATTGCACAATAGAAATCTAACTACGCTGTACCCATATTCCACAATAGAAATCTAATTACCTATGCACTAAGAAATCTAACTACATGCATACCGATATTCCACAATAGAAATCTAACTACGCAATACCCATATTCCACAATAGAAATCTAACTACATGCGTACCCATATTCCACAATAGAAATATAACTACGCCAACGATCCCATATTCCACAATATAAAATCTAACTACATGCATCCATATTCCACAATATAAAATCTAACTACGCTACCCATATTCCACAATAGAAATCTAACTACGCCCACTATTCCACAATATAAAATCTAACTACGCTGCAGTACCCATATTCCACAATAGAAATTTACATGCGTACCCATATTCCACAATATAAAATTCCACATATGCCAAAATAGAAATCTAACAACAACTCCATATTCCATAATAGAAATCTAACTAATGCTGTACCCATATTCCACAATAGAAATCTAACTCATGAACCCATATTCCACAATAGGTGTGTACCCATATTCCACAATAGAAAGCTAACTACGCTGTACCCATATTCCACAATAGAAATCTAACCACGTGTGTACCCATATTCCACAATAGAAAGCTAACTACGCATGTACCCATATTCCACAATAGAAATCTAACTACGCGTGTACCCATATTCCACAATAGAAATCTAACTAGCGGTAATATCTCCACAATAGAAATCTAACCAATGCGTGTACCCATATTCCACACTAGAAATCTAACCACGCCGTGTACCCATATTCCACAATAGAAATCTAACCAATAGCGTGTACCCATATTCCACAATAGAAATCTAACCACGCTGTACCCATATTCCACAATAGAAATCTAGCTATGCCTGTACCCATATTCCACAATAAATCTAACCACGCGTGTACCCATATTCCACAATAGAAATCTAATTAAGCGTGTACCCATATTCCACAATAGAAATCTAACTACAAGCGTGTACCCATATTCCACAATAGAAATCTAACCACGCGTGTACCCATATTCCACAATAGAAAGCTAACTACAAGTGTACCCATATTCCACAATAGAAATCTAACTACGCGTAACCATATTCCACAATAGAAATCTAACTACGCGTGTACCCATATTCCACAATAGAAATCTAACTATTCGTGTACCCATATTCCACAATAGAAATCTAACCACGCTGTACCCATATTCCACACTAGAAATCTAACTACGCGTGTACCCATATTCCACAATAGAAATCTAACACGCGTGTACCCATATTCCACAATAGAAATCTAACCACGCGTGTACCCATATTCCACAATAGAAATCTAACTATGCCTGTACCCATATTCCACAATAGAAATCTAACTACGCGTGTACCCATATTCCACAATAGAAATCTAATTAAGCGTGTACCCATATTCCACAATAGAAATCTAACTACGCGTGTACTCATATACCACGATAGAAATCTAACTAAGGCTGTACCCATATTCCATAATAGAAATCTAACTAAGCGTGTACGCATATTCCAGAATAGAAATTTAACTGAGCGTGTGCCCATATTCCACAATAGAAATCTAACTAAGCGTGTACCCATATTACACAATAGAAATCTAACCACGCGTGTACCCATATTCCACAACAGAAATCTAACCACGCGTGTACCCATATTCCACAATAGAAATCTAACTAAGCGTGTACCCATATTCCACAATAGAAATCTAACCACGCGTGTACCCATATTCCACAATAGAAATCTAACTACGCGTGTACCCATATTCCACAATAGAAATCTAACTACATGCGTACCCATATTCCACAACTAGAAATATAACTATGCGCGATCCCATATTCCACAATATAAAATCTAACTACATGCGTATCTACATATTCCACAATATAAAATCTAACTACGCGTGTACCCATATTCCACAATAGAAATCTAACTACATGCATACCCATTTTCCACAATATAAAATCTAACTACACGTGTCCCCATATTCCACAATATAAAATCTAACTACGCATGTACCCATATTCCACAATAGAAATCTAACTACATGCGTACCCATATTCCACAATATAAAATCTAACTACGTGTACCCATATTGTACAATAGAAATCTAACTACATGCGTACCCATATTCCACAATAGAAATCTAACTACATGCGTACCTATATTCCACAATAAAAATCTAACTACATGCGTACCCATATTCCACAATATAAAATCTAACTACAATATTCAACAATAGAAATCTAACTACATCGTATCTACATTCCTCGATATAAAATCTTCAACCATATTCCACAATAAAAATCTAACTACATGCGTACCCATATTCCACAATATAAAATCTAACTACGCGTATACCCATATTCCACAATAGAAATCTAACTACATGCGTACCCATATTCCACAATATAAAATCTAACTATGCGTTCCACAATAGAAATCTAACTACATGCGTACCCATATTCCCATATTCCACAATAGAAATTTACCTACATGAGTACCCATATTCCACAATATAAAATCTAACTACGCGCGTACCCATGTTCCACAATAGAAATATAACTACATGTGTACCAATATTCCACAATATAAAATCTAACTACGCGTGTACCCATATTCCACAATAGAAATCTAACTACATACGTACCCATATTCCACGATAGAAATCTAACTACGCATGCACCCATATTCCACAATATAAAATCTAACTACGCACGTACCCATATTCCACAATAGAAATCTAACAACATGCGTACCCATATTCCACAATAGAAATCTAACCACGCGTGTACCCATATTCCACAATAGAAATCTAACTACGCATGTACCCATATTCCACAATAGAAATCTAACTACGCGTGTACCCATATTCCACAATAGAAATCTAACTACGCTTGTACCCATATTCCACAATAGAAATCTAACTACGCGTGTACCCATATTCCACAATAGAAATCTAAGTACGCGTGTACCCATATTCCACAATAGAAATCTAACCACGCTGTACCCATATTCCACAATAGAAATCTAACTACGCGTGTACCCATATTCCACAATAGAAATCTAACTACGCGTAACCAAATTCCACAATAGAAATCTAACTACGCGTGTACACATATTCCACAATAGAAATCTAACTATTCATGTACCCATATTCCACAATAGAAATCTAACCACGCGTGTACCCATATTCCACAATAGAAATCTTACTACGCGTGAGCCCATATTCCACAATGGAAATCTAACCACGCGTGTACCCATATTCCACATTAGAAATCTAACCACGCGTGTACCCATATTCCACAATAGAAATCTAACTATGCCTGTACCCATATTCCACAATAGAAATCTAACTACGCGTGTACCCATATTCCACAATAGAAATCTAATTAAGCGTGTACCCATATTCCACAATAGAAATCTAACTACGCGTGTACCCATATACCACGATAGAAATCTAACTAAGCCTGTACCCATATTCCACAATAGAAATCTAACTAAGCGTGTACGCATATTCCACAATAGAAATCTAACTGAGCGTGTGCCCATATTCCACAATAGGAATCTACCTAAGCGTGTACCCATATTACACAATAGAAATCTAACCACGCGTGTGCCCATATTCCACAACAGAAATCTAACCACGCCTGTACCCATATTCCACAATAGAAATCTAACTAAGCGTGTACCCATATTCCACAATAGAAATCTAGCAACGCGTCTACACCATATTGCACAATAGAAATCAATAACTACGCGTACCCAAGAAATCTAACCCATATTCCACAATAGAAATCTAATTACCTGTACCCGTACCCAAGAAATCTAACTACATGCGTACCGATTATTCCACAATAGAAATCTAACTACGCGTGTACCCATATTCCACAATATAAAATCTAACTACATGCGTACTCCATATTCCACAATAGAAATCTAACTACGCGTGATCCCATATTCCACAATATAAAATCTAACTACATGCGTACCCATATTCCACAATATAAAATCTAACTACATGCGGTACCCATATTCCAATAGAAACAATATAAAATCTAAAATAACTAAGCTGTCCCCATATTCCACAATATAAAATCTAACATATTCCACAATAGAAATCTAACTACATGCGTACCCATATTCCACAATATAAAAATCTAACTACGCGTGTACCCATATTGCACAATAAAATCTAATACGCATGTACCCATATTCCACAATATAAAATCTAACTACATGTGTCCCCATATTCCACAATATAAAATCTAATCACGCGTGTACCCATATTCCACAATAGAAATCTAACTACATGCGCACCCATATTCCACAATATAAAATCTAACTACGCGTGTCCCCATATTGCACAATAGAAATCTAACTACGCATGTACCCATATTCCACAATATAAAATCTAACTACGCTGCGTACCCATATTCCACAATATAAAATCTAATTACGCTGTACCCATATTCCACAATAGAAATCTAACTACATGCGTACCCATATTCCACAATAGAAATCTAACTACGCATGTACCTATATTACACAATAGAAATCTAACCAAGCGTGTACCCATATTCCACAATAGAAATCTAACTATTACATGCGTACCTATATTTACACAATAGAAATCTAACTACGCATGTACCCATATTCCACAATAGAAATCTAACTACATGCGTACCCATATTCCACAATATAAAATCTGACTACGCGTGTACCCATATTCGACAATAGAAATCTAACTACATGCGTACCCATATTCCACAATAGAAATCTAACTACATGCGTACCCATATTCCACAATAGAAATCTAACTACATGCGTACCTATATTACACAATAGAAATCTAACTACGCGTGTACCCATATTCCACAATAGAAATCTAACTACGCATGTACCCATATTCCACAATATAAAATCTAACTACGCGCAAGTGTCCATATTCCACAATAGGGAAAATCTAACTACATGCGTATCCATATTCACAATAGAAATCTAACTACATGCGTACCCATATTGCACAATAGAAATCTAACTACATGCGTACCCATATTCCACAATAGAAATCTAACTACGTGTACCCATATTCCACAATAGAAATCTAACTACGCGTGTACCGATATTCCACAATAGAAATCTAACCACGCTGTGTACCCATATTCTACAGTAGAAATCTAACTACGCGTGTACCCATATTCCACAATAGAAATCTAACTACGTGTGTGAAAAGGATTGAGGTTGATCTAATTGCGCTAGAGACATGTGCAATGGAAGACAACTATTGCCATAACACTATGAGGTTTTACTGAGAAATATGGATTGTAGTCATAATTACAATAACTCATGCCTTTCCTAAAGAAAGATTGAAATTTAGATCACTTTTATTAATACCTTCATAAATCTTTTGTTTGACAGCATGGGGTGTGCAATTAATACTAGAGGGGGTGATAAAGAAAACAATCAATAGATTTGTAAGAGACTAACCTTAATTGTTCAATCAAAGACTAACCTTTAATTGTTCAATCAAAGACTAACCTTAATTGTTCAATTAAAGACTATTCTTAAATGTTCAATCAAAGACTAACCTTTAATTGTTCAATCAAAGACTAACCTTAATTGTTCGATCAAAGATTAACCTTAATTGTTCAATCAAAGACTAACCTTAATTGTTCAATCAAAGACTAACCTTAATTATTCAATCAAAGACTAACCTTAATTATTTAATCAAAGACTAACCTTAATTATTCGATCAAAGACTAACTTTAATTGTTTTAATCAAAGACTAACCTTAATTGTTCAATCAAAGACTAACCTAATTGTTCAATCAAAGATTAACCTTAATTGTTCAATCAAAGATTAATCTTTAATTGTTTAATCAAAGACTAACCTAATTGTTCAATCAAAGACTAGCCTAAATTATTCAATCAAAGACTAACCTTAATTATTTATTCAACAACTAACCTTAATTATTCAATCAAAGACTAACTTTAATTGTTTAATCAAAGATTGACCTTAATTGTTCAATCAAAGATTAACCTTTAATTATTCAATCAAAGATTAACCTTAATTTTTCAATAAAAGACTAACCTTAATCATTCAATAAAAGACTATGCTTAATTGTATATATAGAAAAACGTTAAAATTTGGTCAAGTTAATTTTTATAAATATTTATCATCATGTTGAAATATAATTTAATATTAAATTATATTTCAACATGATGATAAAAATTTATAAATAATAAAAGTAATAAAAATGATAATGATAATGGTAATGATAATGATAATGATAATGATGATAGTATAAATAACAGTAATAATAATAATAATAATAATAATAATAATAATAATAATAATAATAATAATAATAATAATAATAATAATAATAATAATAATAATAATAATAATAAACATACTATTACGAATAGTAATAATCATAATCATTATCATAACCATTATCATAATCATAATAACAATAATAATAATAATAATCATGATGACAGTGATGATGATGATCATGATGATGATAATAATGATTAAGACGAGGATGATGATGATGATGATGATAATGATGATGAGGATGATGATGATGATGACGATGATAATAATAACAATACTACTACTACTACTACTACTACTACTACTACTACTACTACTACTACTACTACTACTACTACTACTACTACTACTACTAATAATAATAATAATAATAATAATAATAATAATAATAATAATAATAATAATAATAATAATAATAATAATAATAATAATAATAATAATATCATAATGATAATAATAATAATAATAATAATAATAATAATAATAATAATAATAATAATAATAATAATAATAATAATAATAATAATAATAATAATTTTAAAAAAAATAATAATAATAATAATGATAATAAAAACAATGATGATGATATGAATTTGTAAGACCGGTAGCAGTATTCAACCTTGGGAAAGGTAAAGGATAATAAATATTGAAGCTTACAGGTTCGTTCCACTAAATAAGATACTAAGGT
>JAXRKP010002041.1:37500-57500 GCA_037039925.1 Doris montereyensis
GCTTGTTAAGTTGTTGGTTTATTTGTCTAATGGTGTGTTCGTGTATTTGCTTGTTAAGTTGTTGGTTTGTTTGTCTAATGGTGTGTTCGTGTGTTTGCTTGTTAAGTTGTTGGTTTATTTGTCTAATGGTGTGTTCGTGTGTTTGGTTGTTAAGTTGTTGGTTTGTTTGCCTAATGGTGTGTTCCTGTGTTTGGTTGTTAAGTTGTTGCTTGGTTTGTTTGTCAAATGGTGTGTGTGTGTGTGTGTGTGTGTTCGATTGTTAAGTTGTTGGTTAATTTGTTTGTCTAAGAGTATGTGATTTGCTTTAGTTGTTGGCGTACTTGTTGTATTACTTGTTGGTTTACTTGTTGTATTACTTGTTGTATTACTTGTTGTATTACTTGTTGGTTTACTTGTTGTATTACGTGTTGTATTACTTGTTGTATTACTTGTTGGTTTACTTGTTGGATTACTTGTTGTATTACTTGTTGGTTTACTTGTTGTATTACTTGTTGTATTACTTGTTGTATTACTTGTTGTATTACTTGTTGTATTACTTGTTGTATTGCTTGTTGTTGTATTACTTGTTGTATTACTTGTTGTATTGCTTGTTGTATTACTTGTTGTATTACTTGTTGTATTACTTGTTGTATTACTTGTTGTATTACTTGTTGGTTTACTTGTTGGATTACTTGTTGTATTACTTGTTGGTTTACTTGTTGTATTACTTGTTGTATTACTTGTTGTATTGCTTGTTGTATTACTTGTTGTATTACTTGTTGTATTGCTTGTTGTATTACTTGTTGTATTACTTGTTGTATTACTTGTTGGTTTACTTGTTGGATTACTTGTTGTATTACTTGTTGGTTTACTTGTTGTATTACTTGTTGTATTACTTGTTGTATTGCTTGTTGTATTACTTGTTGTATTACTTGTTGTATTACTTGTTGTATTACTTGTTGTATTACTTGTTGTATTGCTTGTTGGTGTACTTGTTGGATTACTTGTGTGTGTGTGTGTGTGTGTGTGTGTGTGTGTGCATGAGTTGTGTCGGCCTTGGTGCTGCAATCAGAGAGCCTACACTTCTGAAATATTATTATAGCACCGCTGATTCTTTTGGTTTGAACGGAGGCGACCTGGCTAACGCTCAAGTCACACTTTTGATAAATAAAATGAATCAAATTCAACACAGCGTGTCAACAGTGGTTGTATTGCGCAGCTGTGACAATCAATGTGCGATGTACATGCATGAGTGGTCATGTGCAATATGTGTACATATTATGGTGCAACCTAACCTGTTCGACTCACCTACAAAACTACCAGGTTAACGAAGCTATCCAAAAAAACAGGATCATATTATAACACATATCCTTAAGGTGCGGGGGGGCGGAGGGGAGGGGGGGGGCGGTCGGCACCTGGACTGGTGATTTTTATGACCAAAAGGTTGATTCTCTGTATCTTTGCATATTCGGGTAGAACGATCATGTATCTAGAAGTTCATAGCAGAAAAAATGTCCATATGACATATAAATGTTTTTTACAAAATATTTTGTAGGCGAGAGTAGATAAAAGCAACCAATAGTTTGACGTAAATTACCCTAACACTGACTGAGCAAATGGCAGGAAAAACCTACGACTTTGACCTCGTTTTGCCGACACCGATATACGCGTCTCCCATCGCTGTGTGATATAATGTAAACACGCACACAAGCATAGGGTATAGAAGGGGAAAAAACTGATCACTTCGACGTCTGTTTTCACAACAGTGCACGTCTAAACCTAGATTTATAATCGCCATTTACATAGGTAACAATGCCGGAGACTGTCAAAAGAGTATAACAAGGGAAACCCATCTGAAGCGTCTGTTTTGTGTTATTATCTGTTGATTTTTTTACTTGCATTTTTCTCGAAATGTAGTTTTTCCACACTAAAATTCTATCTCCTCCGCCATTTACCGGACGATTTGTATTATATTTGGCACACAGGCTGCTCTTGTCAATGTGAATAAAATGGCTTCGGGGTTTTTGTGATATCTAGTAAACTTTTTTGAGAATATTTTTTTTGTAATAAAAACGCCGTTTTTGTACATTCACGATATATAACAAATGTATTTTCAAAAATTCATTAATAAAAACTATCCAAAATATCGAAAAAAACCCGACGTCAATCTTTAGATATTGAATGGAAAAGACGATCTGCGCACAGGTTTTGAGTGATTTTATTCATAAGCAAGGAGGAGATAATAGATTTTGAAAATTTTGTAGACATACAGAGACAGAGACAGAGACAGAAACAGAGACAGACATAGAGAAAAGAGAGATACAGACAGACAGACAGACAGAGACAGATATAGATAGAGACAGAAACAGATACAGACACAGAGACAGAGAGAGACACGGAGATAGATATAGGAACAGACACAGAGATAGGGGAAATTTAATACCATTATACCAGACACTGATTTCCAGGCCAGCTCTAACTCCCTTTCAAATCCTAACTTATTCGTGAAACCCATTTTTACAGCTAATTCCTTTCAAATCCTAACTTATTCGTGAAACCCATTTTTACAGCTAATTCCTTTGAGTGTATCGAAGAGAAGCACCATCAGTTCAATTTCGCCTTACAGCAGTTATCTAACTTGCAATCGTTTTATTCTTCAGAATTTTCATTTTCACCCACGCACTCTCTGATGTTGCATGACAATCGTTAACAAATACCCCCGACCTCGGGTTATTGTTCGAAATGCCTTTAATCTAGTTGATCCCTATCTTTTATTTTCTTCTATTCACTAGAGAGCCTTATCTCTGGTAAACCCCTATCCTCTAATTTCTTCTATTCACTAGCGAGCTTTATCTCTGGTAAACCCATATCTTATATTATCTTCTATTCAGTAGAGAGCCTTTTTCTTTTTAAACCCATATCTTATATTGTCTTCTATTCACTAGAGAGCCTTATCTCTGGTAAACCCCTATCTTCTATTTTTTGTCTATTCACTAGAGAGCCTTATCTCTGGTAAAGCCATATCTTCTGGTTTCTTTTATTCACTAGAGGACCTTAAACTAGTAAACCCATATCTTCTATTTTCTAATATTCACTAGAGGACCTTGAATCTGGTAAACCCATATCTTCCGGTTTCTTCTATTCACTAGAGGGCCTTATCTCCGGCAAACCCATATTTTTTGGTTTCTTCTATTCACTAGAGGGCCTTATCTCTGGTAAACCCATGTCTATTTTCAAGTGCTTTGGACATAAGTGATTCAATAATATTTTATTTAGTTTCTGCTAATGTATAAATATCTCTATGTTTCTGTTCTTTAACTTTTACCTTTTGTTTAATTTACTTATGAGTAATGACATTCCACCACAAACAACAGATACTGCCGATAAACTTAAACTTACTGGTAGCACTACTAATAGACGTAAAAATGAAACAGCGGCAATAACGGACGAAGACGAAACAGGATTTAATCCATAATTAGTATAATGTAATGCATTAGTTGCTTTACTGTATTTTTAGATAAGGACTTCTGTTCACTGTTTCGTTGTAAATAATTTTTCACTTCCTTTATATCACTCAAACGACTGAGACTTACGTCAACCGTCTTATTTATATCAACATATTAATTTTCAACAGGTGGACCAGAAGGCTCAGCAGTTCATCTTGGATAGATGCTCTCAACAACTTTGTCGTTACCCATTTTCAGAGTTACGAAAATAAATTAAGAAAAGATTTTCGTTTGCAATATCGTGAAATATCCCAGACCCATCAAACCATCCATCTTCGTTTTACATATAAATCCTTTCACCAACTCACTGTAGGTCTTTAGGAGGGGTAGCTTTTGAATTCAAATATTTTCCTGTGCCCATAGTTTTGACTGTATACACATCGTTACCTTTGTTTCTTATATACCAACCGTTTCCCATTATTTTACCAACCACAGCTGAACTGAGCCCTGTCAAACCACCTAGAGCAAGATGTTCAGCTATAGCTGGTGCAACTCTTTTTGATACGCTTGGTACAAGGCTTCTAGCTAACCCCATTAATGCACCAAAAAATCCTCATTCTACTTCATTTATTTGTTATACTGTACCTGTGCTTTAATAAGTTTAATATTAACACTTTTTCCATTCTCAAACTCATTAATTATTTTTTTTAATTTGTTTATTACTAAGTGCAATTAAATTATCTCCAACGTATGAGATTCTAATAGCAGTCAACTCTTTGTTTTTCATAGCAAGTTTAATCTTCTTTCTGTCCTTCAGAGATATCCAACCTTTGTTCAATATATTTTGTAGCCATTTTCTTATATGAAATTTAAGATAACATTTTTTTGAGATTAATATTGATATTATCCTTATCTTTCATTTGATCTTTAATTGGGTGATAGATAAGTTTACTCGACTTCTCATTTACTTCACAATCTCTATGAAAAAAATGATTAAATAACAGGAGATTCTCGATTATTAAAAATAGCTGTTTTTGATGCAATGAACATGATCATTTATGGAATTATTCAATTATAAATCTATTTCCTTTTCTGAGGTGTCTATTTTAAAAGTTTCATCACTTCCATATTTTTTTGTAGAACTAAATCCAAGTAACTTTCCTATAGATTGAGGATGAGAAAAACCGCAATTTTATATTAGTATACGTACTTATTAAAGTTACATTTTTTAATAGTTTAATATACCTTTTTTTTTCAGGAAGGGGTTCTCTTCCTATTTTAAGCCTTCCATCCGATCCTGTTTTAATACACTACGTCTCGTTAAGTTGTCTATGATCTTATCTTGTATTTTTTATATTAAACGCAGCTTGTAATCTTTCTGCCTCATAACATCCTGGGGGATTTTATATTCGTGCCACACTTGTTCAATATTTCCAGCTTCTCCGACTAACATGCCATATTCAATAACATTATTGTCTTCAGAAGCGTTTAGCAATCGCCCAGCTTCGAACTCAAATAAAGCTATTTCACAATTTTCACAACTAATCGGTTTATTTTTTAAAACATTCTAAGGTATCATTAAGTCAATGGTATAATTTTTTTCTCTATCAAATTTTTAACACCATTCAAACCAATGCTTATTCTACGTCTTAATCCTTTTTTTGTTATTATCGAGGGTTTTTTTTTATAATTTCCTGTTCTATTTCAACAGTTTGATTTAACTTTTCCAGTATTTGCAAAACCTAATTCATTATCAAGAATTTTTATTACATCATCACTTATATTTTCATTTTTAAATACACCAAATTTATATGCATTCATTTTCATATATAGAATATGGATCACTTCTTGACGTAAATGAAATCCAATAGTTACTTTTTTCTGCTCTTAAATCCAATAGAATATTATGATTTTGGTCTGTAATCTTTGCGTTAAAATCTTTGAAATGTGTCTTAGTCGTCATTCTTTTTTAACTGTCTTTGTATCTCTTTATTCAAACAATTAAACCACACGACCCAACGGGAATAATACATTCTTTTGGTTTTATCCTTTATTGTGTATTCTATTACATTATTATACGATGAAATGTTTGGGAAACCGTCGTAACTCTCCAAATCTACGAGTGCGATCGCGTATTGTCTATTTATATTAAGTTGGAATGGAGGCTTAAAGCTTGTAGTAAAGACAGATTTATTTGTACTAACTATAATTTGATAAGTTTCTTTAGGAGATGTATTCTTAATTAATCGATTAAGTTTTTCATTTATTTGTTTTTTTAATAATTCTTTGTCCATTTTTGAGGAAACAAAACTCATCCAAGCCTCTGTCTGTATTTTCCATTATCGATGGGAGATGTAGTATCAATCACTAAGAAGTCATAAGGATTTACCCAACAGTCTTCACATAGTTTTTTAAACTCCTCTTTTCCATATCATAAGAAGTAAAAGCTTTATAAATATAAGTTACATTTCTGGGATCTTGTTTTTAAAAAAAACAGATCAAATTTGAATTTCTTCGAAAGATATGTTTAGGCAATTGGATATAATCTTGTGAAAGATATAAAAAAAATAATCGATATTTGAATGTCTACCACGTGGATAATTGCCTTTACACATTTACTTTTTTTCTAACATTTCATCATCAAATACGATTAGATTTTAAATTTTGGATTTAAATCTCTTGGATTCATGATATCTTTACCATCTTCAAAATATTCACATTTGTTTGGGTTTTTTGATGCATTAGTCGAACCTCCAATTCTTTGATTAGATCAAAAGGAAATATCTTTTTTGATAATATCCTGTCTATTCTCAAATATATTGCTTATTGTTTCTTTCTCTAATTTATTATAGAATCCGCATTTCATAATTTTATATTTTGGTTGAAATAAAGATTTACCGCAGACAATTAAATTATTATAATCTAGTAAGTCAGGTTCTAATAAAAGATTCAACGATGGATGTGTTTCCAACAACCTGATTGTCCAACGATTAATCTTTTTTTTGTTCTAGGTATTATTGGTGAATTGTTTCTTATTATTTTTTCATTTGAAATTATTTTCTTTCCAATTCATTGGATTATATCCCTTCACCATAATATTGTTTTTTCCAAAGAGAATTTATTCATTCATATACAGCATACACTAATTATACTTTATTCCTTAATTCGTTAAAATCAAGACCGGAAAGACCGCAAAAGAAGTGAACTGGAATGTAAAAAATATGCGAAAGGAATGTTGAAGACTTTTTCGCAAGACAATTTTCGTCTGAAAATATTTTTCTGGGTTATTCAAAAAATCTATAACACTGAATAGAGGTAATTTCTAAAGAGTCACGTAATGAATACCCACAGTCTTAGCTTTTTAATAATTAAGCCTTTTTTAGTAGTGCTTAGCGAGATCTCTAGCATTATATTTTGTATGTTATCTTGCGCGAGTTGAGGTGGAAAGGAGTAGAGTAAAGGGGTGTATGGGATATTCTGAAAGTTACATATTGAAATTAAAAATCTAAACTCTGAGGTGTGCTGAAAACGCCACGGCCCCCTACTACTGTTGAGTTATCCATTCCCTCCTTGAATTGTCTCGATGCTTCATCCGTGCAATTCTCATTCCCAGTACTGCATGCGTAGGCAGCATAAAGACTACTAGTGAATCTAGAGGTAAAAGGATGAAGATAATGTATCGAAAATAAAGATATTGATATAAAAACATTAATTATAAAGAAAAGATTATATCAGTCTATGCTTGGTATATCGCATCTTATGGTTTGAAATTGAATGAAAATCTCGTTTTCTATTGATAGATACGACAAGTGTACATATGGTACAGGAATGAGATACTTGGCACCTGATCTGGAATTGTAAGAAACTTTTTCTTTTAAAGAGGATAAACAAGGGGTTTTCAACCTGGGGGCAACGTGGCCCCGGAATTTCAGGGGTTTCAGGTAGGGCTGTACGACCACAGATTGGCAGACACCTTTGAATTCACCTTTAGAGCCGTTTTTTTTAACCGGCTTGACTGTTATTACTACTACTATTAATTACTACTATTCTGTCATACTCTAAAACAAACACATAAAAGTAATTTTAGCACAAAAATTCCACATACTTTATGGTTTTCTCTTTAGTTGTGGTATGAACACAGATGTGATAATTGCAGACGTAGTACGTTTCGCCTACCTCATGGTCTGTCTTTAGTTGTGGTATAGAGAAAGATGTGATAATTGCGTACACAGTGCGTTTTATCTACCTCATGGTCTGTCTTTAGTTGTGGTATAGAGAAACATGTGATAATTACATATGTAGTACGTTTCACCTACCTTTTTGTCTGTCTTTAGTTGTGGTATAGAGAAAGATGTGATAATTACATATGTGAGTACGTTTTCACCTACCTCATTGTCTGTCTTTAGTTGTGGTCTAGAGAAAGAAGTGATAATTACATACGTAGTACGTTTTACTTACCTCATGGTCTGTCTTTAGTTGTGGTATAGACGTAGTAAATGGTCTGTCTTTAAGTGATAATTGCATAGGTAGTAGGTTTCACCTACTCATTGTTTGTCTTTAGTTGTGGTATAGAGAAAGATGTGATAATTACATACGTAGTACGTTTTTACCTACCTCATGGTCTGTCTTTAGTTGTGGTTTAGAGAAAGATGTGATAATTGCATAGGTAGTAGGTTTCACCTACTCATTGTTTGTCTTTAGTTGTGGTATAGAGAAAGATGTGATAATTACATACGTAGTACGTTTTTACCTACCTCATGGTCTGTCTTTAGTTGTGGTATAGAGAAAGATGTGATAATTACATACGTAGTACGTTTTACCTATCTCATGGTCTGTCTTTAGTTGTGGTATAGAGAAAGATGTGATAATTACATACGTAGTACGTTTTACTTACCTCATGGTCTGTCTTTAGTTGTGGTATAGAAAGATGTGATAATTGCGTACACAGTACGTTTTATCTACCTCATGGTCTGTCTTTAGTTGTGGTATAGAGAAACATGTGATAATTACATATGTAGTACGTTTTACCTACCTCGTGGTCTGTCTTTAGTTATAGTATAGAGAAAGATGTGATAATTACATACGTAGTACGTTTTACCTACCTCATGGTCTGTCTTTAGTTGTGGTATAGAGAAAGATGTGATAATTACATACGTAGTACGTTTTACCTACCTCATTGTCTGTCTTTAGTTGTGGTATAGAGAAAGATGTGATAATTACATACACAGTACGTTTTACCTACCTCATGGTCTGTCTTTAGTTTGGTATAGAGAAGATGTGATAATTACATACACAGTACGTTTTACCTACCTCATGGTCTGTCTTTATTGTGGTGTAGAGAAAGATGTGATAATTACATACACAGTACGTTTTACCTAACTCATGGTCTGTCTTTAGTTGTGGTGTAGAGAAAGATGTGATAATTGCATACGTAGTAGTTTTACCTACCTCATGGTCTGTCTTTAGTTATAGTATAGAGAAACATGTGATAATTGCATACGTAGTAGTTTTACCTACCTCATGGTCTGTCTTTAGTTGTTTTGCTAATACCTTCCAGTTACCTGTCTGGTAGTTGACTCTATAGAATCCATTCTGGTCGATGTTGGCCAAAATCTTGCCATCGGTATCGGTATGATTTGGCAATTGACTCGGATCAATTTTAAAAGACTCTGCAATGATAAGAAACCAGCTGTATTGATTCGCTGATTAAAAAACAAAATTCACTTTTCCAAGCAAGGCAATGTTCATTTGCTTTGATCATAAAAGTGTCAAAATGTCCTCTGCTTCTTCTGCTTAATACCTGACTGGTCTGCCCAAACCTTGTAAATTTGCGTTCTTTGTATGTACATAAAAGTGAGTACCAATTTTGGAAACACATACCTGAAAGATAATTGCAGTTTATATGTTTTGAAAATTCATGTTATGTATATAAATTTGATATGGCACTGTTTCAATATGGCTTCGTTTCCGTGGCAACCATTGGCCAAGTTTCAGTTGTGTATGTCCCCCCCCCCCGAATTCAAAACATAGGACTCATATATATGTAGGTCATAGTTGTTTTTCTTATCAATTTCTAAAATGACCTTCAAGACCCCTCCTCCACTTACAGTGATCTAATAGTTTTTTTATTTTTTTATCTTATTTGATTTTCCCCACATCACAACTAAGGTGATCTCTGGATTTTTGGCAAGCTTTTTAACTTTGCCCGGACTGCCCTGTGAACAGTCAAGGGATCTGCACACAGGACCTCCTTTTTATGATCTGTCTCCGATGGGACTAAGTGTCGATACATCTTCCTAGACCAGGGGTAGTTTTAATTTGAAACAAAAATGAGAAAATCTTTCAACCTAAAACCTTTGGGTTGACAGGCCCACACCTTATCTCTGGACTACTGAATCCCCTGATCAAATAGAATAAACGAGTGGCCGTTTATAGATCAAAAGAAAAATTAATAATAATATTTACTTATGTATGGTCTTCTAAAGGCATTCCTTGTAATTGATTCAATTTGGTGCCCTCTTTTTTCTCTTAATTCTAGAGGAATGCATCTCAAAGTTTTGACTATTTCTCCCTACACCCAATTTAAAATATGTTTACAATAATTAATTTATATGTCTTATAAACATTTCTATCTGTGCTATAAGTTTGTAGATAAACGATTACTCTACCCGAATCTCTCAATCTTGCCAATTCAGATATGGTTACACTCCCCCACCACCACCCCCCCCCCCGCCGCCCCATACTGCTCTCCTTTAACTACTCACAATAGCTGGTACCTGTTGGCGAAAACACGGTATAAGATAAAAGGTGTTAGGCATTGTTTTCCATGATAAAAAGGTCGAATCTGGTCAAATTGAGTTTCTGGCAAAATCACACGTGAATGAAAAGTTTCAGTCTCTAAAGATATTTCAATCTCTAACAAATAAAATTTACAAATTTATAATGTTGTCTTAGTAAGGAAGAACTCATATAAAAATCAAATGTGTAAAGCAGCAAAGTTGCATAGTGGGCCTATCTAAGATTATGAATAAACACACACACACACACACACACACACACACACACACACAATAACGCATGTCAAGTCTGACTTGAGAGGAGACAACATTCAAATTTCTTGGGCTTAGTGACATTCGGGGCAAAATGAAATAAGAGGAAAATAATTGGTGACTTTCTAGCATAGGCAAATACATGTACAGTTAAATGTTCATGTTTGAACAATACAGTATAGGGTCAAGCTTCTATGCATCTTACCGTTCCTGTCAGTGCAATAGTCAAGCCAAAGGTACAAACACAAAAAATGACAAATGACTTACTTCGACTTTCTTCTTTAGTCAACTATTTCACGTCATTTGAAGTCCTGTTGAAGTCAAGTTCCTCACTAGACGTAAATGTAAGTGGAATTGTCCAACGATATCTGTTTAAAAACATAACATATTATAATTTGAATAATAAGTGCACATTGGTACAAATGAACACACACGCACACACATGCACATTGGTACACATGAACACACACACACCCATGCATATTGGCACAAATTAACACACACACACACACACACATATGCACATTGGTACAAAATGAACACACACATGCACACACATGCACATTGGTACAAATGAACACAGACACACACACATGCACATTGGTATAAATAAACACACACACACACACACACATACACATTGGTACAAATGAACACACACACACACATGCACAGTGATACACATGAACACAAACACACATGCACATTAGTACAAATGAACACACACACACATGCACATTGGTACAAATGAACACACACATACATTGGTACAAATGAAACACACACACACATGCACATTGGTACAAATGAACACACACACACATGCACATTGGTACAAACGAACACACACACACATGCACAATGATACAAATGAATACACACACACACATGCACATTTTTACAAATGCATACATACACACACACAGATGCACATTGGTACAAATGAACACAGACACACACACATGCACGCACATGCACATTGGTGCAAATAAACACAGACACACACACATGCACATTGGTACAAATAAATATACACACACACACATGCACATTGGTACACATGAACACACACACACACACATGGACATTGGTACAAATGAACACACACACACACATGCACATTGGTACAAATGAACACACACACACACCTGCACATTGGTACAAATGAACACACACACATACATTGGTACAAATGAACACATACACACACATTCACATTGGTACAAATGAACACACACACATGCACATTGGTACAAATGAACACACACACACACATGCACATTGATACAAATGAATACACACACACACACATGCACATTTGTACAAATGCATACATACACACACACACGGATGCACATTGGACAAATGAACACACACTCACATGCACATTGGTACAAATGAATACACACACACACACACATGCACATTGGTACAAATGAACACAGACACACACACATGCATTGGTACAGATGAACACACACACATGCACATTGGTACAAATGAACACACACACATATGCACATTGGTACAAATGAATACACACACACATGCACATTTTCGTACAAATGAACACACACATGCACATTGGTACACATGAGGGGACACACACACACATGCACATTGGTACAAATGAACACACACACATGTACATTGGTACAAATGAACACTGACACACACACACACACATGTACATGGGTATAATGAATATACACACACACACACACATTGTGCAAAGGGCTTCTAGAGTAAATCTCTCAAACAAAAATGTCAATATCTATAAACAATATAGAAAAGCGTCAGTGTGTGACCTGAAATGTGTGTGTGCATGTGTGTGTGTGTGTAGCATGTGTGTGCATGTGTGTCATGTGTGTTTATGTGTGTGCATGTGTGTGCATGTGTGTGTGTGTGTGTGCATGTGTGTGTGTGTGTGTGCATGTGTGTGCATGTGTGTGCATGTGTGTGCATGTGTGTGCATGTGTGCATGTGTGTGCATGTGTGTGCATGTGTGTGCATGTGTGTACATGTGTGTGCATGTTTGTGCATGTGTGTGCATGTGTGTGCATGTGTGTGCATGTGTGTGCATGTGTGTGCATGTGTGTGTGTGTGTGTGTGTGTGTGTGCATGTGTGTGCATGTGTGTGCATGTGTGTGCATGTGTGTGCATGTGTGTACATGTGTGTGCATGTGTGTGCATGTGTGTGCATGTGTGTGCATGTGTGTGCATGTGTGTGCATGTGTGTGCATGTGGGTGCATGTGTGAAAATGTGTGTGCATGTGTGTGCATGTGTGTACCATGTGTGATGTGTGTGCGTGTGTGTGCATGTGTGTGCATGTGTGTGATGTGTGTGCATGTGTGTGATGTGTGTGCATATATCTGTGTGCATGTGTGTGTGTGTGTGTGTGTGTGTGCATGTGTGTGCATGTGTGTGCATGTGCATGTATGTCAAGTGAAAGTGTGTGTGCTGTGTGTGTGTGTGTGTTATGTGTTGCATGTGTGTGCGTTTGTGTTTCAAGTTATTCTATTCAAGGAAAGGGTTACATCTGTATAAATGTTAATTCCCCAACAAGTAGTTCATAGTTCGGATTCAGAAATCCGTTCATCTAAGTTGATAAACTGACAATTTTGTAAATACAGATGGGTTCTTTTTATTCCACTAAGGCAGGATGCTATTAAAGCTAGGTAATGAAATTATAAAAAACAAAGCCATTTAATGATTTTCATTGTTAGAAAACATCATTAGATTTTGATAAAAAAACTGTTCACATAAAAAATGCTACCGTATGTTCCTTTCACTAATAAAGGTTGTTATGAATTCTTGTAAAATAAATGTCATCTAAAATCCAAATCTGCTAATGCTATACCATTTTGCTTTCTCTAATAAAGTGAGAGATTTGAATTGATTTGATTTTTCTTTTACCCATATCCACAACTAAAGTGATCTTGTAGTTTTTAGTAGGATTTTTAGTTTTTCCCCGAGTGCCCTGTAAACAGTTAAAGGATTTTTAACATGTACAGTGTTGTGATCTGCACATGGGACCTCCTTTTCATACTCCATTTCCCTATGAGACTAGGTGTTGATCCACCTACCTGGACTAGGGGGGGGATTTTACTCGAGGAAACGGTTCTACCGTTGGTAAAGCGAACCAACTACCTTTGGGTTGAGAGGCTGACACCTTGCCTCTGGACTACAGAATCCCCAAACTTGGAGAGAAAAAGCGAGTAAAGTATATTTTAGAAGAACACATCATCAGACCAGTGAAATTAATAAAAGAACCTTAAAGAACCCTAGCAATAAATGGTCTGTAGTTCAAACACCTTGTAGATTATGTCAATGTTAAAATCTAAGTTTGTTTTCGTTGTCTTTGTCGCTATTTTTTTTCATTGTTATTTGATTTATCGACATCAACAACTAAGATGATCTTGGATGTTTTTGGTAGAATATCTAATTTTGCTCGAACTGCCTTGTAAACAGCCAAGCGATCTTTAACATGCACAGAGTTTTGTGATGTACATACGCGACCTCCCTGTTATCGTCCGTCTCCGATGGGACTAGGTGTCTCTCCACAAAACAAAGGGTGCTGCTTCGATCACGGATTCACAGTTCAGACCTCTTTAACGAAAATGGAACTCTTTTCAAATGGGAAAGGTTGAAACTTTGACAGTTATAGATGAATAAATGAATAATCAAAATAACTAGATGTTACTGTTATCGCACACACACCAGTGACAACGGAGAGACAACGGCTTAGATAGATATATATAGAGAGAGAGATAGAGAGAGAGATAGATATATATATATATATATATATAGAGAGATAGAGAGAGATAGAGAGAGAGATATATATAGAGATATAGAGATATAGAGAGATATATATAGATATATGTATATATATATAGATATATATATATATATATATATATATATATATATATATATATATATATATATATATATATATATATATATATATATATATATATATAGATATATATAGATATATATAATTATGAGTTGGTCCTTCTTTGTTGGCCTAAGGCTCTATTGTCAGGCCATTACGAGCTATACTATTTTGCATGTAGGGTCTAAATGACCTCAAGATCATTTTCATTTCTGCAAGTTTTCTAACAGACGTCACGTTTAATTATTGAAAATGTCATTGTCTTTTCCATCTTTGAGTAGAATTTTCATTCACCTATGCCACCATTTTGAACAGGGTTTTAAAATTTAAAAAGTTGGAATAGTACCGTTCAAGCCCACTTGTGTAATCACAGTATCTAATACTAACCCCGTCTTATAATCATACACGTAACTTGGTATCACCCAGGATATAACACTAATGAATATGCTTGTGTTTTCATAATGCATACCCGAATGGAGACTGGTAGATACCAAACTCTTCTGCTGTGGGGTTTCTCAGATAACGCTTTTGTTCTACCTAGGAAGATATTACACATTACAGGGAAGAACAGAGGAAAACATCAAGGTGATAGAGAAGCTTTGCTGGGGGGGGATCATTGATAGGACCAATGATGGAAGTTCAAAGATACGTGTTTAGATAAGAGGAGGAAAAGACAACGTTTTGAGACGCACAGAAAGGCAGAGAGACAGAGAGGCAGAGAGGCAGGGAGACGGAAGATGATTACGGGTAAAATAGATAAATAGATATAGAGACAGGGAGACAGGAGACAGACACACAGACAGAGACAGGGACAGAGGCAGACAGACAGACAAACAGACAGCGACAGAGGCAGAGAGATAGAGACAGAGAGAGGGCAGACAAAGAGACAGACAGGCGGATAGACAGAAAGACAGAGACAGGGACGGAGACAGAGTGAAAGAAAGAGAAAGAAATAGACAATAGACAGGCAAACAAACAGATAGAGACAGAGACAGACAAAGACAGAGTGAGAAGGAAAAGAGAGAGCAGAAATCAGAGGAGAGAGAGAGAGAGACCCCCTCCCCTTTCGAGAGGTAGAGAGAGAGAGAGAGAGAGAGAGTAGGAGAGAGATGGACAATAAAGAGAGGGAGAGAGAGAGTCAGAGTAGAGGAGAGAGTGTTTGTGTGTGTATGTCTGTGTGTGTGTGAGAGAGGGAGAGAGAGATAGAGAAAAGACAGACAGACAGACAGTCTGACAGACAGATAAAAGACAGGGAGACAAACAGACAGCCAGACAAGAGAGAGAGAGAGAGAGAGAGAGAAGAGAGAGAGAGAGTCTAGAGATCTACCAGATCTAGAGAGACAGAGAGACAGACAGACAGACAGACAGACAGACAGACAGACAGACAGAGACAGACAGACAGACGGACAGAGACAGAGACAGAGACAGAGAGACAGACAGACAGAGACAGAGACAGAGAGAGATCATTAGAGAAAGAGAGAAGAGATAAAAAACAAAGCAGACAGACAGACAGACAGACAGACAGACAGACAAAAGAGACAGAGAAAAGAGACATGTTGAGGTTTCTGATGACAGAGACAGACAGACACCCTGAAGATATCGGACAGAGAAGACAGACAGAGAAGAGAATAAGAGAGAAAGAGCGGTGTATGTGTGTGTCCCTGTGTGAGAGATAATGGATCTCAGTTTACAGAGCTAAGATCAGAATCATCCTCACCATCTTCAGAGAGAGAGAGATCATCATCATCAGTGAAATCGTTATCATCATCATCATTACCATCAGATCATCATCAGAGAGAGAGATCAGAGAGCCAGGGAGAGAGGGAGATTTCATAGAGAGAGAAAGACAGACAGATAGTCAGACAGACAGATAGAGAGACAGGGAGACAAACAGACACCCAGAAAGAGAGAGGGAGATAGAGAGAGAGCGAGAGAGAGACAGAGACAGAGAGAGAGAGAGACAGACAGACAGACAGACAGACAGACAGACTGAGACACAGAGAGAGAGAACGAGAGAGAGAGAGGGGGGAGAGAGAGAGAGAGAGAGGGGGAGAGAGAGAGAGAGAGACCCCTTTTTTACATCCAAATCAGGGGGGGAGAAAGAGACCGAGAGAGAGAGAGAGAGAGAGACAGAGAGAGAGAGAAAGAGAGAGAGAGATAAGTAGAAGAGAGAGAGAGAGAGAGAGAGAGAGAGAGAGAGAGAGATAGAGAGAGATAGAGAGAGAGAGATAGGGGGGGAGAAGAAGTGTGTGGAATTTTAGAACGATACACAGACATTCGTGATGTTTCCCTACATTTTGAAATATGATTAAACACATTAGAATTGAACGAGATTAATAAAATGAAAGGCCTTTGTTAGTTACATGCATAGTCTGATAGTAATTAAATTCAAAGTTTTACGCATTAAGACACTTATCAACATCTTGCAAATCAGTTCATGGAGAAGTAAATGCGAGAAACACTCTTACATTCAGAGAGTTGTATTCACGTGTCACCATAACTACTGGGTAGTTCATCTGAAGTACCCACTTATCCATAATGCTTTTGACATCAATGTTTTCGGTCTCAGATTTTACCGTGAAATGGTTTAAATAAAATAATGGTGTGGAAATACTTTAAAGAAAACTTTCTTTCTTTCTTGATCACCTGCCATTCTACCTTCTGGTGTATGAGTTTCAGATGCCCGAAATGATCTTTCTCCAGGCTGCCCTATCCTGACATTTTCTGTTCTCTTCCTTGAAAGTTAAATTTCTTTGCTTTAATGCCTCTTTTATATCTTCTTCCCGCTTTCTCCGAAGTCTCCCTTTTGGTCTTTTACCTTGAGTTTTAGCATTGTATACTGAATAAGCTATTCTATTGTCATTCATTCTGTTAACATGCCCAAACCATCTCAGTTGATTCATTTCTATCTTAGTTTTTATGCCATCTGCTTTGGTTTGATTTCTTGTTGTTGTCTTTCTGATTTCGTGTCTTTTAATATTATCTACTACTCTTCTTAGATATTTCATTTCGGCTGAAAAACTCAACTGTATTCCCTACTCTCTAAGGTCCAGACTTTACTGCCATAAAAAGAGTAAGACAATTGTGTTGTATACTGCCATTTTTGTTTTTGTTGACAATTCTTGTTTACCTACAAATGCCTTTCCTAGATAGTTATATATTGCACTTGCCTTTTAGATTCTCTGGCTGATTTCTTCTCTTAGTTTTCCCTCTGAGTTAATCATTACTCCTAGGTAATTGTAGCTTTGAACTTGTTCTAAATTCTCCCTGCCCAATTTAAGGTATTGTGTTTTAGCTTCCCAGATTACTAGCATTGGTCTTTTTTTGCATTTACTCTCATTCCTCTTTTATTTAATTCATTATTCATCATGTTGATCTTCGACTGGAGGTCCCTTTCTGATTTTCCAAACAGAACTAAATCATCAGCAAATGGAAGCATTGATACATTTAATGGTTTGAGCTTCGACATACTTACATTCAGTTTCTTCATTTTTTGAGGATGCCTTTGCGACTGAATCCATAAATGTGATAAACAAAAGAGGACTTAGGATATAACCCTGTCTTACTCATATATCTACATCAAATTCATCAGATACATTTCCAGCTACTCTGACTGCACAGGTTGGTTTATTGTAAAACCTTTTAAGGTATTGTGTTTTGGTGGTATGAACGTCTTACACCAATTTGTATAATTTTCTCTCGAGTAACTCCATAGTCGGGCACACACTATTACTATCCCTGACCCCTCACCATCCTCTACCTTACCCCATCCGCCCCAACCCACCCCCACGAAACTATCCCACCCTAACCCTGCCCCCCCACCCCTTCCTATCCCTGGCAGTTCACACCCCGTGTGCCCATCTATGGTAGCGTACTCAATGGTAGGCATCTTTACACACGCATTTTTATTCTTCCCTACGTTCACCATTTACCGGAAACAACTTTGCGCACGGTTTCTTACCATTACGGAATAGACCCTATTTTATCACCAAGGAGAAAATACTTAAGACTTCGATAACTTAGAAAGCATCAGTTAGTGCTAACTTAACTGGCATTTTTTGAAATTCCAGATAAGTTGTTTACTCTCTTCCCTTATTGCATCAATATAATTTGTAATTGATATACATTTCGCACCTTCATTGTAAATTTTTGCCTTGATTCATACTTCCTTCATTGGTTCTCTATCATTTCTTCTTTCTAGACCCAGTGAGATATAGATCTAGTCTTACATTTATCCTATCATTTCTTCTTTCTAGACCCAGTGAGATATAGATCTAGTCTTACATTTATCCTATCATTTCTTGTTTCTAGATAATTTTAGAAGAAGAAATAATGGCGTCCCAAGACGGACATACATGGTACAATGTCACCGCCAGTGCTCACACTGTCATTGCAACTATGCAGTTGTTTTTGGTACATGTGTGTGTGTGTGTGTGTGTGTGTCTTCTCTACTTGGGTTTCCGTGTTCCTGAGGTTGGGTTTAAAAATAGTTTGTGTAGTTTGTGTAAGTCATATTATTTAAGTGTCGTTGGCGATGCTATTAGTGTTCTTCTTCTGTATTTCGACCCCTAAAAAAAGTACGCACCTTCATTGCTGTTCGAGTTGGTATTTTCTCATCTCTCCTGAGGATAATCTCTACCGGACTGCTGTGAAGAGAGTCGAAGACTTGCACATCTATGACATAGAAACATTTCGGATTTTAGGTTATTACTTTATAAAAATCCTATTTTGTAATTTCTTGAAGGAACATGTTTTGCTTCGCACTAGAGGAAGACTGATTTTACAATAAAAAATTAATTCAAGCTTATTCTTGTTTTGATGGAGATGTTTCTCTTTTCCAAATGTTGTTCATTTTAATGAAACTTATTATTATTATTACTATTATTATTATATTTTTGTTATTATTATTATTATTGTTGTTATTATTATATTATTATTATTATTATTATTATTATTATTATTATTATTATTATTATTATTATTATTATTATTATTAATATTATTATTATTAGATGATCTGGTGGGGGGGGGGGGGGTGGGGCTTGGGCGCTGTAGAATTTTGTTTTTGCATTTTGCTTGGACTGCCATGGAAACAGTCAAGGGATCTTCAACGTGCAAGGGAAGAAGAGTGGTGTCATCTGTACACGGAAATTCCTTTCTGTCGTTTTTTTCTATCGTCGGACTCCGATTGGAGACCGTGTCGATTCTCCCCCCACCCCCGCCCCCGCCCCCTAACCGAGACCAGGGAGGCAGGAGGAGAAAAAGGTTTTACTCAAACAAAACATAGAAAAAAGACTCGAGAAAACTCTTCAACCTGCTGCCACCGGGTTTTGAATCCACAACGTTTATGGTTTGAGAAATCGACACCTTTACACTCACACTGTGGAAAAGAAAGATTCAAACACAGCGTTGTCCGTTACTGTTGAATTCCATCTTGGCTGTCTTTTGACAGTTTGATAGCCTATCAGAACAATTAGGTTTCTCCTGTTAACAGAGAGTTTTTTTTCTTTTAAAGAAGCATAGGGCCGTAGCTTATTCTGGTTTCAATAGCGTGAAGCTGCAACAGGTGGTAATAATCACCTCCTGGACAGGACGCTAGTCTGACGCAGGTGTTTACTCCCAATCTC
>JAXRKP010002041.1:62500-73358 GCA_037039925.1 Doris montereyensis
AGTAGTGGTGGTGGTAGCAGCAGTAGTAGTAGTAGTAGTAGTAGTAGTAGTAGTAGTAACAGTAAAGTAGTAGTAGTAGCAGTAGTTGTAGTAGTAGTATTAGTAGTAGTAGCAGTAGTAGTAGTAGTAGTTTTAGTAGTAGCAAGTAGTAGTAAGCTAAAGCAGCAGCTAGCAGTAGTAGTAGTAGTAGTAGTAGTAGTAGTAGTAGTAGTAGTAGTAGTAGTAGTGTAGTAGAAATGTAGTAGTAGTAGTAGTAGTAGTAGTAGTAGTAGTAGTAGTGTAGTAGTAGTAGTAGTAGTGGTAGTCTTGTGTAGTAGTAGTAGTAGTAGTAGTAGTAGTAGTAGTAGTAGTATTAGTAGTAGTAGTAGTAGTAGTAGTAGTAGTAGTAGTAGTAGTAGTTAGTAGTAGTAGTAGTAGTAGTAGTAGTAGAAGCAAGGAGGAGGAGGAGGGGCTTGAGGAGGAGAAGGAGAATTGCCTAGTAGTTGACACTCTTTACTGACAGGATGTCCCAAGACAAGAAAACGAGTTCACAGTGTAAAAGTCTTCTGGACGTCTACAGGGTGACGTCACGTAATATTGTCACAACAACAAACAGCTGCCAAATTAAATCAACGCTGGTGTTTGCAAAGCATGTCTGTCGCTTAAAGAATAATAGATATGACATGGCGTTTTCTCGGAATAAACCCACCCCTCCCCCTACGTCCTAGTGTGTAGGTCCGAAACCGAGTTTTACCGGAAAAGAGGACACGACAAAACATTTTATTAGAGAGTAATGACAAAACATGTTATTAGAGAGTAATGACAAACATGTTATTAGAGAGTAATGACAAAACATGTTATTAGAGAGTAATGACAAAACTGATATTAGAGAGCAATGACAAAACATGATATTAGAGAGCAATGACAAAACATGTCTATTAGAGAGTAATGACAAAACATGATATTAGAGAGCAATGACAAAACATGATATTAGAGAATAATGACAAAACATGTTGTAGAGAGCAATGACAAAACATGATATTAGAGTAATGACAAAACCTGATATTAGAGAGCAATGACCAAAACATGATATTAGAGAGTTACTGCAAAATAAATCAAAACAATCACAACCACAACCACAACCACAACCACAACCACAACCACAACCACAACCACAATCAACCACCTCTCCGTTCAGAATCACAAGAGACTAGTTTACAACATTAATGCCAGCAAGTGTTATCAGTTGGTAGGATTTGACATCAAAATGGTTTGTGCTTCACGCCCTGATGAAGAGACTGACACAGATCACACCATTTGATGCGTAGAGTGGAAGATCAAGCAATCTATCTTTTTCCTTTAGCATTTGACTGTATCTAGGTATGTCGTTGAGCTTTTTAGATACAGAGCTAATTCTTTGGGACCTCTGAACTTCTCTGGCATTGATGAAAGTGTTGGGTGGAAAGTACTGTCGTATTCAAATGCTCCCTGACCACTGGAAGAATGTTGATGCGACCAATAAAAGTTTTGAAGAATTTTTTCATTGACGTAGTCTTTACAAGTGAATTCTCAAAACTGAGATAACATTTATAGGTGTCATTTAGCATCTCTGATACTCTCTGAAAGACTGTTTCCCATCTGCCCGAACCACACTTTCCATGAATATCGATCTCATGTAGTGCTGGAAAAGAAAAAAGGGTCACATTGGTGGTATTATCATAGACGTAAACATCAAACAAATGAAATCCGATTTAATAATATATATATATTTGTTTATACGTCTATCCATAGTATGAACTTTAAAATATATATATATTTATATATAAAGAATTATATATATATAAATAAACAAATAAATATATTAAAGTAAAGTTCTTATATGACTACAATGTGACAATGATTCAGATATTCCTTTCAAAAGTAAAACTGGTTTTAAAGACAGAAATAGATGTGATTTGATTTGATTAGAATTAAATCTCACAACTAAGTTGATCTCAGGTTGATATTTGGGTAGGATTTTTATTATTTTGCCGTGACTGCCTTACAAGGGATCATTAACATAATAATATTAAGAAGAAGAAGACAAACAAAGAAGAAGAAGGATCTCAATCAAGACAGAAAATGTCAAGAAGGCAGACAGAGAAGAAGAAGACAGAAGAAGAAGAAAAAGAAGAAGAAGAAGAAGAAGAAGAAGAAGAAGAAGAAGACAGAAGAAGAAGAAGATGAAGAAGAAGAAGAGAAGTGACTGAAAAAAAAGGAGAGAAGAACAAGTGAGTGAGTGTGAAGAGAGAAAGAAGAAGAAGTAGAGAGAGAGAAGAAGAAGAAGAAGAAGAAGAAGAAGAAGAAGAAGAAGAAGAAGAAGAAGAAGAAGAAGAAGAAGTCAAAGAAGAAGAAGAAGAAGAAGAAGAAAGAACAGAAGAAGAAGAAGAAGAAGAAGAAGAAGAAGAAGAAGAAGAAGAAGAAGAAGAAGAAGAAGAAGAAGAAGAAGAAATGAAGAAGAAGACGAAGAAGAAGCAGAAGAAAGAAGAAGAAGGAAGAGAGAGAAGAAGAAGAAGAAGAAGAAAGAAGAAGAAGAAGAAGAAGAAGAAGAAGAAGAAGAAGAAGAAGAAGAAGAAGAAGAAGAAGAAGAAGAAGAAGAAGAAGAAGAAGAGAAGAAGAAGAAGAAAGAAGAAGAAGAAGAAGAAGAAGAAGAAGAAGAAAGAAGAAGAAGAAGAAGAAGAAGAGAAGAAGAAGAAGAAGAAAAAGAGAAGAAGAAAGAAGAGAAGAAGAAGAGAGAAGAAGAAGAAGAAGAAGAAGAAGAAGAAAAAAAGAGAAAAGAAAAGAAGAAGAAAAGAAGAAGAAAAGAAGAAAAGAAGAAGAAGAATAATAATAATAATAATAAAGAATGATAATAATAATGATAATGAATAATAATAATAATAATAATAATGATAATAATAATAATAATAATAATAATAATAATAATAATAATAATAATAATAATGATAATAATAATAATACCTTTATTCATGCAAAGAAAGAAATTACATTCTGTTCCTCATAAGTAAGTTTAAAAATCATAATACATAGATCTATTCATTATTAATATTGCTAAACATTGATACAGTAATATAATAAGAGTATTAGTATGACAAATACATCACATAAATGCTTAAGATATACAACATCATTCGAGCCCTCCCACAGCCCCCCCCCACACACACACACATACACACAACCGACCCCCTTACACGCCCTTGGTCACCGTTCATTCATCCATGCCTGTCCCCACGTCCATTTGTTATGATAAATACATCACAGAGGTGCGTAGGATAGACAACCATATTCTATCCCCATATTCAACATGCAAAAGAGTTGTGATCTCCACTCGGAACATCTTTTGTATCACCCTTCTCTGATGGGACTTGAGTGTCGATCCATCTACCTGACCAAGGGGTGTCGTATGGAAACAAGGGGTATATCTTATTCGAAACAAGCTCAGCCACAGTCAGGGCTTAAACACCCGATTTTGTGGTTAAGATACCTACATCCTGCCTCTGGGTTACCAGCCCCCTCCCCTCCTCCACAGAGGTGGAGAGACAGAGCAACATAGAGACAGAGAGAGGAAGGTAGAAAGACAACAGACAGACAAAACATGAAGACAGAAGGAGATAGAGACAGAGACAGAGAGGCAGAGAGAAGAGAGAGAGAGAGAGAGAGAGAGAGAGAGAGAGAGAGAGAGAGAGAGAGAGAGAGAGAGAGAGAGAGACTCACACAGAGAGACAGCGACAGTAACGGAGAGAGAAAGGGAGTAGAGAGTAAGGGAGAGAAAGAGAGAGAGAGAGAGAGAGAGAGAGAGAGAGAGAGAGAGAGAGAGAGAGAGAGAGAGAGAGAGAGAGAGAGAGAGAGAGAGAGAGAGAGAGAGAGAGAGAGAGAGAGAGAGAGAGAGACAGAGAGACAGAGAGAGAGAGAGAGAGAGAGAGAGAGAGAACAGACAGAGAGAGACAGAGAGAGAGAGAAAAGAGAGAGAGAGACACAGAGAAACAGACACAGATAGACAGAGAGAGAGAAAAAGATAGAGAGAGACACAGACAGAGAGAGAGAGAGAGAGAGAGAGAGAGAGAGAGAGCAGAGAGAGAGACAGACAGACAGACAGACAGACAGACAGACAGACAGACAGACAGACAGACAGACAGAGAGAGAGAAACAGACAGACAGACAGACATAGAGACAGAGAGAGAGACAGACAGACAGACAGACAGAGAGACAGAGAGAGAGAGAGACAGACAGACAGACAGACAGAGACAGAGAGCGGCTATAGTAAGTAGCAGGTGGTACCTTCATTGTGTTCACATATTCCCGCCGCATGCTGGTGTATCACAGTTGGTAACAAGCCAGGCCGCAGTCTTAGTTTTGCTTGAGCTGCTCGCTCTGAAATAGTCAACAGCAACAACAATGAGAAATACTATCAACACTCCCTCAGTTAAGTGGCGTCATTAGTTTCACGCGTATGGATTTATCTCCCTTCATCAGCGGAAAGTGCTTGTTTGTTGAGATAAAATAATAATCTCTTGCAATAATTATTTCTTGTTTTAATTGGGGTATGTTTGTCTTTGTTAATCAAACTAAATGATGATAAGCGGTGGTATGTGTCCCCTTTCACCAGTTCGCCGACCTTGACATTGAACTAGATCTTTGATACAGTTCATTGATTTATCTTCCTTCACCAACAACAAAAAAATGGTTGCATTTATTGAGATAAAAAATAATCTTTTTAAATCGTATCTTGTTTTGATCTGATTTTTTTTCTGTTTTAATTTTAGTGTTCAGTTAATTATAGTCCATGACAAGGGGGAAGAGGGAAGGGGGGTGTCAATTATACGAATTGTTGCCAAGATCTGACTATATCGTGCCTCGGAGCCCTCCCAACCAAAGTCATGCTTTTCCCTGGGTCTGATGATAGTCAGAATTGAAGTCCAAACTAGGAGAGAAAAAACTGCTTACTCTACAATGTATTTTAACAGTTATGTAACACAAGCATGCCTGTAGACAAAGATGGTTATGATTACTCTTTTACCACATTCTTTTGTTTTTTTGTTTTTTTCAACGATGAACAATAAGATTAATGGTTGCAGGGTGATATCAAGTATCGGTACAGTATTTATTCGATACTTAGCTTTGATGGGCTTTTCATTGCAAACTTAATGCCCAAAAATAAAGGCATGAGTAACAGTAACAATAACAATAACAATAACAAGTCCCAATCAATTAAAATATTGATTTGATCCAAGAGTTTATTCGCCAAGATCCTACAGCAGGCTCTAAATTTGACCGCTTATAACTCAGGAACCACTGCATCCTCAAACTCCATATTTCAGACGTACATTTAAAATAGCCTGCTTTGGTTCTTAGCGAATAAACTCTTGAATCGGATAAAATAAAAATTTAATTGATTGGAAAAGATTGTTTTGCCTACTATTCGTGAAACTTTTTTTATTGTTATTTGATTCCAATTTCTCGATTTCCGATCATAACAATAAATAGCACACGTAACTTCAGTATCAGTACTAATTTGGTCTAATACTCGTACTTGATACCACCTGCAACCGACAGAGTGGTTTCCGTGCTAACCACAATCGACGTTCAAGAGATCCAGCTTAGTTATAATAAATAGAAATCCTAATCCAACGTTATTTACGGGCATGCGTACGCGGTGACCTTGTCGGCTTATTACACGTACGTGCATTCCATATTATTATATTATAAGACCGAAATCTTCTGACATTGCGAACTATCTAAAGGCTGGAAAAATAAGGGGAAACAGCTTTAAAATTTACAAGGGATATACTACATTGCAAATTCGAGGAAAGTATTTCAGTGAACGAGAAGTCAATTCATAGAACAGCTACATCGACGTCGTAGTTACAACACTAACAGTGAACGAGAAGTCAATTCATGGAACAGTCACCTCGACACGGTAGTTACAACACTAACAGTGAACGAGAAGTCAATTCATGGAACAGCTACATCGACGTCGTAGTTACAACACTAACAGTGAACGAGAAGTCAATTCATGGAATAGCCACCTTCGTAGTCACAACACTCACCTCGACGTTGTAGTTACAACACTAACAGTGAACGAGAAGTCAATTCATAGAGACAGCTACATCGACGTCGTAGTTACAACACTAACAGTTAAGTCAATTCATGGAACAAGTCACCTCGACACGGTAGTTACAACACTAACAGTGAACGAGAAGTCAATTCATGGAACAGCTACATCGACGTCGTAGTTACAACACTAACGAAGTGGAACAACGAGAAGTTCAACACTAACAGTGAATGGTCAATTCAGTCACCTCGACGTCGTAGTTACAAAACTAACAGTGAATTGAAGTCAATTCATAGAACAGCTACATCGACGTCGTAGTTACAACACTAACAGTGAACGAGAAGTCAATTCATGGAACACTACATCAACACTAACGTGAACGAACAAATTCATGGAACAGTTACAACACTAACAGTGAACGAGAAGTCAATTCATGGAACAGATCACCTCGACGTTGTAGTTACAACACTAACAGTGAACGAGAAGTCAATTCATGGAACAGCTCACCTCGACTCGACGTCGTAGTTACAGCACTAACAGTGAACGAGAAGTCAATTCCTGGAATAGCCACCTCGACGTCGTAGTCACAACACTAACAGTGAACGAGAAGTCAATTCATGGAACAGCTACCTCGACGTCGTAGTCACAACACTAACAGTGAACGAGAAGTCAATTCATGGAACAGTCACCTCGACACGGAATAGTCACAACACTAACAGTGAACGAGAAGTCAATTCATAGAACAGCTACATCGACGTCGTAGTTACAACACTAACAGTGAACGAGGAAGTCAATTCATAGAACAGTCACCTCGACACGGTAGTCACAACACTAACAGTGAACGAGAAGTCAATTCATAGAACAGCTACATCGATGTTGTAGTCACAACACTAACAGTGAACGAGAAGTCAATTCATGGAACAGCCACCTCAACGTAGTCACAACGTAGTAACAAGTCAATTCATAACAGTGAACAGTGAGAAGTCAATTCATGGAACAGCCACACTCAACGTCGTAGTAACAAAACTAACAGTGAACGAGAAGTCAATTCATGGAACAGCTACATCACGTCGTAGTAACAAAACTAACAGTGAAGTCAATTCATGGAACAGCTACCTCGACGTCGTGGTCACAACACTAACAGTGAACGAGAAGTCAATTCATGGAACAGCCACATCAACGTCGTAGTTACAACACTAACAGTGAACGAGAAGTCAATTCCTTGAACAGTCACCTCGCATCAACGAGAAGTCGTAGTTACAAAACTAACAGTGAACGAGAAGTCAATTCATAGAACAGCCACATCAACGTCGTAGTAATAAAACTAACAGTGAACGAGAAGTCAATTCATGGAATAGCCACCTCGACGTCGTAGTTACAACACTAACAGTGAACGAGAAGTCAATTCATGGAACAGAATAGTAACAAAACTAACAGTGAACGAGAAGTCAATTCATGGAACAGCAACCTCGAGTTACAACACTAACAGTGAACGAGAAGTCAATTCATGGAATAGCCACATCGACGTCGTAGTTACAACACTAACAGTGAACGAGAAGTCAATTCATGGAATAGCCACCTCGACGTCGTAGTTACAAAACTCGACGTCAATTCGTAGTTACAACGTCTAGTTACAACACTAACGAGAAGTCAATTCATGGAACAGCAACCTCGACTAAGAAGTCAATTCATGGAATAGCTTCCTCGACGTCGTAGTTACAACACTAACAGTGAACGAGAAGTCAATTCCTGGAACAGCCACCTCGACGTCGTAGTTACAACACTAACATGAACGCATTAAAATCAAGACTTGACATTTGTTGGACAAATCTTCTTATATGTACATCCCCCACGTTCTACCAATATGACTTCTTTCTTACAGAGTAGTGACAGTTAACATTTGCCTCATTGGCCTCAAACCCTCAACAATTCAACTTTAACTTGTATTTGGCTTCAAACTTTCAACGTTCAACTTCAACTGGTATTTAACCTCAAACCCTCAACGGTTCAACTTTAACTTGTATTTGGCCGCAAAACCCTCAACGGTTCAACTTCAACTTCAACCTGTATTTGGCCGCAAACCCTTAACGGTTCAATTTCAACTTGTATTTGGCCTCATGCCCTCAACAGTTCAACTTCAACTTGCATTTGACCTCATACCCTCAACGGTTTAACTTAAACTTGCATTTGGCCTCATACCCTCAACGGTTTAACCAAGCTTGCATTTGGCCTCATACCCTCAGCAGGTTTAACAAACTTGCATTTGGCCTCATACCCTCAACGGTTCAATTTCAGCTTACACTTGGCCGCAAACCCCTGGCTGTTCAACTTCAACTTGTATTTGGCCTCAAACTCTCAACGGTTCAGTGTTAACTTGTTGGCCTCATACCCTCAAAGGTGCAACTTCAATTTGTATTTGACCTCACACCCTCAACGGCTCAATTTCAACTTGCATTTTGTCTCATACACTCAACAGTTCAGCTTCAACTTGTATTTTGCCTCAAACCTGAACGCTTCAACTTCAACTTGTATTTGGCCTTAAACCCTCAACGGTTCATTTTCAACTTGCATTTGCCCTCAAACTCTCAACGGTTCAACTTCAAACATTTGATCTCAAACCCTCAATGGTTCAACTTCAACTTCAACTTGTATTTGGCCTCATACCCTCAACGGTTCAACTTCAACTTGCATTTTGACCTCAAACCCTCAATGGTTCAACTTCAAACATTTGACCTCAAACCTTCAATTGTTCAACTTCAACTTGCATTTGACCTCAAACCCTCAATGGTTCAACTTCAACTTGCATTTGACCTCAAACCCTCAATGGTTCAACTTCAACTTGCATTTGACCTCAAACTCTTCAATGGTTCAACTTCAACACATTGATCTCAAACCCTCAATGGTTCAACTTCAACTTCAACTTGTCTTTGGCCGTAAACCCTCAAAGATTCAACTTCAACTTTGCATTTGACCTCAAACCCTCAACGGTTCAACTTCAACTTGTATTAGGCCTCAAATCCTGAATGGTACCCCTTCAACTTCAACTTGAGTTTCAATAATTTATTTCGTGCTTTTAAAGCCTCCCTTCGTGCTGGGTGGTTGTCAAGATTTTCTCTCTGTCGCACTATAATCAATTTCCCTTCATATGGGTCAAACGTTTTGTTTTTCGAAATATCTTTTTGTTATATTTAATCGTTTCATTCTAAAATTATGCACACGTACTTAAAACCTCATGTCGCAATGTCGCTATATGTGAGTTTTCGTTCAATTTTAACGTGAAATAACAAGCAATCCTCCATAACACTATACATTTCACAGTGTTAAAACAACCCATATATTCAAGGGTATACAGTGAATACCGAGTTTGAAGAGTTCATTTTTTTCATGGCATTTCGACGGTTTCAATTAAAAACTATAAGAACAATATTTTTGTTACAACTAATTGTCATAAAAAAAAATGTTTACCTACAACTGAAAAATAAAAGTAGAGCACTTTGAATCTAAAGAGACGATGATGAAGACGAAGAAGATGATTCCGATGCCTTTTAAAAAAAGTATGAAGTTGCTTTTAGGATTTGCATCTAAGGCAAATTTACACTATAAACCATGTAAAATTAGAGGCGTTATGATCACATCATTTTTTTTTTGGGGGGGGGGGGGGGGAGGGGAGGGGGCAAATGCTATAAAAATGTATTTTCCTTCTGCCTCATATTATGTTATGTTGAGAAAAAATATGTATATTTCGACATAAACTTTTCAACAACAAGACAACTACATACAATTTTAACTCGATACGATGTAAAAGAAAAAAGTTATCAAAGAAAAGAAATAAAATGTTTCCGAATTGAAATAACTATTACAGTCTTATAATATGACTTTTTACGTCGATGTTGACAATCCTGTAACAGTTGTTGTCAGAACTAAGCCGGAGCTAAATTTAATCTGAGCAAAATGTGGATGTTCAGCCATCACTTCCTTTCTATCTGATCATTACCTGTTTTACATTCATCATTCAGAGTAATGAACTGGTCAATCAATCATAAATACAAGATATTGCATGGCGTGGGAATTACTTATTAATAGGCCTTCCGGTGAGAGAATACATTAATTTAACATTGCCAGGTGTAGGATGGCTGCCGGAATGACCTGTTCTTTTTCTTTCCAACCACACAATGGTCATAGGCACAGGGTTAGGACCTAGGATATTCAATGTGTGACACGAGGCCCTCCTTGGCCCTCCACACTTTGATTTCTAACCACATATGGGTACAGGCATAATGTTAGGACTTACGATATTCAATGTGTGACACGAGGCCCTCCTTGGCCCTCCACACTTTGATTTCTAACCACATGGGTACAGGCATAGTGCTAGGACCCACGATGTTCCATGACTAGCAAGAGGCCGTCCTTGACCCCTCCACACATTGATTTCCAACCACACAACAATGGGCAAAAGCAGAGTGCTAGGACTTACGACATTCAATGTCTAGCAAAAGGCCGTCCCTGACCCTCCACATTGATTTTCAACCACACATCATGGACAAAGGCACAGTGTTAGGACTTGCGATATTCAATGTCTAGCAAAAGCCCTCATTGGCCCTCACATTGATTTCCAACCAGACTTCATGGGAAAGACATAGTGTTAGGACTTACGATATTCAATGTCTGACAAAGAGGTCCTCCTTGGCCCCTCCACACCAGATGGCTGTACGGAGAGAACACATCCTGAGTTTCGATCATAGCTAAACGTCAGTTGAACACATCTTTCCACTTGGAGTAAGGCTCTGT
>JAXRKP010002042.1:2500-20000 GCA_037039925.1 Doris montereyensis
GCATACATAAAAATAGTATTTATTTTTTTGGGGGGTAATATCTGTGGTATGTGCATGTATAATTACATCACCAATTGCCATTGATTTCAGATATGGTCACTAGACAAGTGATGGGGGAGATAACTGAACAAGTGATGGGAGAGATACGAAACATTGAACGTGAGTAGTCATTGCTCGTTTCTGTTTGTCAAAGGCTTGGTTTCTCCTACATAATATATTTCAACTGCATAGCTCAAGCGCTGCTTTAACCTAACAAAATATATTTCATTTGTCAAAACCAGCTGAGACGCTAGGGATGGATTATGAAACAGGTTGAAAATGATTGCTTCAGAAAATCGTTTCTATTTTATTATATCAATAAAAGCAAATATTGTAACCGAATTTAAAGTTTATAAGACTGCTGCCCGGTGCCTTCCGAGATAGACAAATGGGTTTATACACACATACATACACACACACCGCTTATATAATATATATATATATAATATATATATATATATAAAATATATATAATATATATATATATATATATATATATATATATATATATATATATATATATATATATATAGAGAGAGAGAGAGAGAGAGAGAGAGAGAGAGAGAGAGAGAGAGAGAGAGAGAGAGAGAGAGAGAGAGAGAGAGAGAGAGAGAGAGAGAGAGAGAGAGAGAGAGAGAGAGAGAGAGAGAGAGAGAGAGAGAGAGAGAGAGAGAGAGAGAGAGAGATATGTATATATTAAGATATATTGTTAATTCCGCATGAAGATGACGATTTGTATCCTTAAGGCTAAATGTAACTTATTTTGTAATCAAAGCGACCAAATTTGCTCATCTTTACTTAAATGACCCCAGTAAAAGGAATCGTACACCTGATAGTATAATCATGATTCCGCATTCTATGTCTTTTGTTTCAACTTTGTGGATATGAGCTGGAAAGATAAAAACAACCTCAGGTGAAACTGTTCATTATTCTGGATGAGGTTATCATCAACACTCAAAATGCATATCTATTATATCAAAGAAAGAAAGAGAGAAAAATGGAAACCAATTAACAACAGAATGATGAAGAAAAGAATGAACGGAAAATAGGTCAATGTTTTTATTATACAATGTTACAGCCCCACAAACGATATTAGAGATGAAGACAAAGAGGAATTTTATGATCAACTAACGACTGAATTAGAGAAAATGCCAAAGAATGACACACAAATTATAATGGGCGACCTAAATGCAAAGGTTGGTTGCAACAATAGAACAAATGACAGAGCTATGGAAAAAGAAAGATATGGCGTAATAAATGAAAACGGAGAAAAATTTATTGGACTATTGCAACACTAATGATTTTGTCATAAGGAGATTCACAACCTTGCGTGTTATTCACCGAATAGAAGAGATAGAAATCAAATCAATCATTTTCTCATAGATGAAACATGGAGACGATCTTCCCTCCTTAATGTACAAGTCAAAAGAGGAGCTGGCGTTGGAAGTGGCCATCCTCTAGTGGTTGCAAATCTAAAAATCAAAGTGAGGAAAACAAATACAACGGGAATAGCAGAGAACGACGCAACATGGAAAAATTTAAAGATCATAATACAGCCAAATTGTAGATTGAGACAGAACATCACAGCTAAACTGTTTTGTCAACATATATATGTCTAAAATCAACCTTTAAAAATCTTAAATAATGACATTAGACATCCAAAATCCCTCCCCATTCCTCATTAATAACGATAGCATACAGCAACAAAGGAATTTACATATTTAGGCAGCGTTGTTACAAGTAGTGGAGGGGCTGACAAAGTGATTAACAGACGCCTAAACAAAGCTCGTTTAAACAAGATAAAAATCTACTAAAGCTACTATATGGATCTGAATGCTGGAGGATGACGGACAGAAACATGAACAATTTATCCTCATTCCACACCAAATGCCTACGAAAGATCCTAAATATACTTTGGTCAAACAAATGTAAAATAAACCACATGCATGACATCCTTCACAAGAGAAGATGGAGGTGAATACGACATGAAAAAAGAAGGCAACATCACAAAGACTGCCCTACAATGACCCCAGAAGGGAAAAGGAGACATGACAGGCCGAAGACAACTTGGAGACGAACAGTAGAGAATGAGTTAAAGCACTAGGGTAAAACCTGAATTCCCTAAAAGACGCTTGCCGTGGAAAAAGAAACTTGGGGATCTTTCTTTCGTTGTTGCCCTGACATGCCAACTAGCGCGGTTGGCAGTATTAAGCAAGTTGCTCTAGAAGAAAACTGGCGAAATAATTATTTCGCTCATATTCGTTATCATCACGACCAACTGTTTGTAATTCCATAGATTTATGTACGAAAAGACGTAGAGGTAATCACACTAAATTATCCACAATACGTTGAAGACAGAGCTTCATTATCAAACTTTTCATCGCACAATTAATTGTAATATATTTGAGTCAATTTTACAATACTGTTGCTTACTTCGTGCTGATGCACTCATTATTGCAGTCACAGATATGCCAATCTCGAACATACGTTCTATTAAAATAATTACATTCCGACACAGGTAGAAAGTCGGCTGCAGACTAGCCTTGATTAGGCAAGGCTTCTACCATTGACTGAACGTGAGACTGAAAGTAAAGATCCACCAAAAACCACTGGGAGAGCAACACGCCGTAGCCGATGAACATCATAGCTTGTATCGATCACGACTGATTCAATAGGATTTTCGAAATCTTAGTATATTTACTATTACTAAAATCATCTAAAATCTGTCCTTACATTACAGTATCGTACTATTGCTTAAGGCGATACTACGATTCGAACTTTCTTTCTTTTTTTATCATGTGTTTGTCCTCTATTTTGGGGTGTGCGAAATACGAGTCAGCTGTTGTTGTCGGTATGGTGACAAGGTTTTGACCAATTGGTTGTGACAGGTTTGAGATCTGATCTGCCGCCCCTTGTTCCCCTTCTTGTGTGTCTACATATGTGTTTATAAAAAATATGGTGTTTCTTCAATGCGTCTAGAATTGACGTCTGATTATTAAGTCTTAGTGAGTATGAACGCAGTGCTATCAGTTGGCTTATTTGTATGTAATTGCCAGAGCATGACGGACTGACATCACTGACCATGGCGATTGACGAAAACACAATTCACGAAGATGAATAGAAAACTGTTCATATGGACGACAAAGAAGTTAAAGCCTAGTACTTTACCTTTAAGAACCATTTGAAAAAAACAAACACTGTAAAATGTGTGATGATTAAATCCTCTTAAAATAGACGAAAAATCCAAAAATGAAAGCATAATATGAAGCACAAGTGGTAAAGGAACCAGTTGGTATAAATTTCGTTGAAATCCAAGAAGTATAACTTGTAAAAACTTGATAAAAGACAAGAGCATATGATAGGAGCAGCCAACCGCGCTAACTACCATAGGACCAAAGACTTTAAGAAAAGTGAACTTGACGCTCTTGAGAAAGGACTTGCTCAATGCGTCTCATGTACGAACAGCAATCTGCCAGCCGCGACAATTCTGCACCAACTTCGAGAAGTCATTGATCTCCATGCTCCTGAATCCACCCGAAGAGTCGTTGAGAGGAAACCGTCGCCCTTGGTTTGACGAGGAGCTGAAGGAAGCCAAGAAACGTAGGAGACGAGCAGAAAGAAAATGGCTCAAGTCAGGAACCAATATCGATAAGGAAATCGATATCAGTCAAAAGAACTGTTGAACAACTCTAGAAAAGCCAAACAAACATTTTTTTCTGACAAATTCAAAAAGGCTCATAGTTCCAAAGATTTCTTTAGACTTTCGAATGAACTTTTAGAAAAAGTATTTCAAATCCATTGCCAAATAATGTATCAGAAGAAGATTAATCCCGACACCTTTGGTAAATTTTTCTGTGAAAAAATAGAAAAAATTAGAAACAATTTTGGCAATTCTTGCAACGCTGAGCATTCCACTTTCTCGGGAGGGAACTTAACCTATTCAAAGAAGCTTCTGTTGATGAAGTCCATAAAATGATTTTGTCTTCCTCTACTAAATCATGTGAATTAGATCATGTTCCAACTAATGTATTGAAATTATGCCTGCATGAAATACTTCCTGCCATTGTCAATATCATTAATATGTCTTGACCACAGGAACTGTACGAGACATTTTTAAAGTCGCCATTGTCAAACCTCTATTAAAAAGTCAAATCTTGATCCAAATATCCTCAAAATTTCAGGCCAGTTTCTAATCTACCATTTATATCCAAAATCCTTGAAAAGATAGTCTTAAAACAGATAATGGGACATTTTGAGATCGTCTTTCAGTCAGCCTATAAGGCAAACCACAGCACAGAGACTGCTCTTGTGCGTGTCATTAATGACGTTCTGGACACCGTTGACAAGGTTCGCTATCGATCTTGAATTTCTCGATTTATCAGCTGCTTTCGACACAATTGATCATGAAATTTTGATAAAGAGACTTGAAATTACAAACGGAATGTCTGGTACCGTACTAAAGTTGTTAAAATCTACCTGTCACAGAGAAAGCAAGTTATAGTCACAAACAAAAAGAAATCAAATGAATATCATATAACCTGTGGAGTTCCTCAGGATCAGTTCTAGGGCCTGTCCTTTTTGTCCTCTACATCGGACCACTTTCAGAAATATGTCTTAAACACAACATTTCCTATCACCAGTATGCAGATGATACACAACTCTATGTTACCAACTTTGATAAACATTCCCCAAGTCCATCACTTTTAATAAATGTTAGTGAAATGTGTATCATGGAAATAAAAGACTGGATGAAAGCAAATAAACTCAAGCTAAATGAAGATAAAGACAGAAGTAATGATTGTTGGTAATAAAAAGAAGCTAACAGAAGTAACATCTCAAGATCTTAAAATGTATTTGGGTGACAAAATTGTTTACACTGTTGATACAGTAAAAAATTTGGGGACGATGCTTGATTGTTCACTATCCATGGACTGCCAACTAAATTATGTGTGCAAGATTATGATATTTGAATTAAAGAAAATATCTGCATTAAGACCCTTTTTATCCCCTGAAATGACCAAGAAACTTGTTGTTGCCTTAATATTTTCCAAGTTAGATTACTGCAATGCATTACTTTTTGGCCTGCCTAATAATAAAATTAGAAAATTGCAAATCATCCAGAATCATGCTGCAAGGCTCATTTTTCAAAAACGCAAAGGAGAAAATGTATCCCCTCTTTTGACAGAGCTTCATTGGCTCAAAGTTGAACAAAGGATAAAGTTCAAAGCATCAGTTCTGGTCTATAGATGCCTTGACGGATCAGCCTCCCCTTTATCTTTCAGACCTGATTTCTAAATACTCACAGCCAAGATCACTAAGATCCTCAGCAGACTACTCGTTTAGTTACCCTCTAAAACGCACAAAAATGGGTGAGCGGTCCTTTTTTTTCGGTCCACGTACGTGGAACGCATTGCCAATAACCATCAGACAGGCAGATAATATTTCTATTTTCAAGAAAAGTTGAAAACGCACTATTTCTCTGAGCAATTTTGCTATTTGGCTTGATGATTTGTGTCTAAATAATATAATTTACATTTAATACCAATATGAATATTACTATGATATGTGTGTATATATGTGTATATGTATGTATGTGTATGTGTATGTATATATATATATATATATATATATATATATATATATATATATATATATATATATATATATATATATGTTATGTATATATCCACGGACAACATGTTGATTGATGTCTCATGTAGCCTACGTATTTCTAAATCAACTAATTAGTTATATGCCATAGGTTTAATTGCAGTCATGTAAGTCATGTAATTCTAGTCTTTGGTTTCAATGCCTTTATATTTTAAGATGTATTCTAATTTTTAACCATAAATGACTATGATTTGTATCAATGTTTTTACTATGTACTACATGATATATGTGTAATTTATGGTTGTTTAATATATTGTAAAGCGCTTGAAGCCTCTTTTAGGGATTAAGCGCTCTATAGGTGTTCAGTATTATTATTATTATTATTATTATTATTATTATTATTATTATTATTATTATTATTATTATTATTATTATTATTATTATTATTATTATTATTATTATGTTCCATTCTACCTACGATGTATAGGTTTAGATGCCCGAAATGATCTTTCTCCAGGTTGCCCTGTCCTGGCATTTTCTGTTTCCTTCCGTGAAAGTTAAATTTCTTTGCTCTAATGCCTCTTTTATATTATTATCTTCTTCCCACTTTCTCCGCAAGGCAGCAGGAGACTCGTGGAGGGCGGAACGCCTAATCCCCGTACATGTGCTTACCTGTCCACTGCCCGGACGATTCGAACTCCGAGCCCTAAAACAATGAGTACATGATGACAGAATAACAGTAGTATTGTATTGACGTCCGGTCTCCCCTTTCGACATGCTTGAGAAATAACACGTTTCAGCGATTATACAAAAAGAATATTAGTAATAATTTGTCAATACATTCAATCGTACCAGATTACAAGAATTTGCCAGTTAAGCATTTTCTTTCGTTTCGGTGCCCAAGCCTCCAATTTGAAAAAGAAGATGGATAGTGGAGAGAAATTTAAATGAATGATTGAGTTATAACGATGAAGGAATAGGAATCTCGTCGGGGAATACGGTGCTGTACACAGTTCAGTTTCAACATATTTAAGAAGAGTATGCCGGTAACTTAGTCTGTAGAGAGCGTTTTACTACCACAGAAGAAACTCAAGTTCAATTCCTGTCCGCGCAAATCTGTCACGTCCTCCTGATGACCCAACAGCGAAATGGGTAGCTAGGTCTATAATTCGGACTCGGCGAAAGTAAGGCAGCGTAGAAAGCAATGGTAAACTACCACAATATGCCAAAGACAAACAGTGAGGCAATGGGCATGTCGGAAGCGAAGGTAATGACATAAGACAATATGAAAGCCCCATAGGAACAAAGACTAAACAAATACAAGGTAGTTAGCTCGGTTGGTAGCACGCTTTCTTTTCATGGCGAGGTGATGGGTGCCGACCCAGAGGTCGCGCGTTCGATCCCCATGGTGGTCATGATTTTTTTCTGTCTATTCCTAGTATTTGTCTCGTCTTTGTCCCTATGGTGATTTCATATTGTCTTAAGTCACAATATTCCGTATGCCTAGAAAAACCGTGGCTTCTACTTCTGATTCACATGCGCATATATATTTATTTTTAGGGGGTGAATTGGCCATGAACAGTAAACGATCAAGAATAGCCGTTCATGTTGACACAAATCAAATCGGTTGAATCGGTCACTGAGCAAGCAGAAAAGATGGTTGACAAACACTTGGAAATGTGTACAATCGCAATGCATTGTGGTCCACGGTAGCCCCATAAATGTCGTAAAAACATATTGTTGTTCAAATCTCAACCAATGAAATGATAGTATTTATATTTTTACTAGGAGAAAGGTTACTAAACATTGCGCAGTCAGGTGTGTCCTGACATCTTGAGAGAAGGAATGAAGAAAATGGACCTCGAATCCATAGACATACGGATGACAGAGTAGACATACTGATTCCTGGTGATTTTTCAACTTTCTTTTGACATTATTATTAGAGACTACTCTTTCAAATTCTTTTTTTTTTGCTTTGCATTTAGATTGTTTTTAAATGTATTTTTACCTCTGAATTGCATTCCTATGACATTTTCCCTCACAAAAAATGGAATAATCACAGTAGGGGTAATTTGACTCAATGTTATAGATTTTAAACTCAGAGATAAATGTGTTGAGTCGGTTCACCAAACCTTGAGTTGAACACGTGGAGGATTTCGGTATTGTACACCACTCAATTTAAACATTTTTGAAGAAGAAAGAACAAAACAAAATAGACGCTTTATTATATAAATGGGCGAACATTAATGTGTAACGCCAAGAAGAGTCATCCATGGCGACACGGTTGTAATGTGTCGAAACGGTCCACCAGACCACCTAGGCTGGAGCTGCAAATGTGGAGATCAGTATTGCACACCATTCAAATTAAACATTTTGAGGAAAAGAAAAGCCTAATAAACATTTTGTGCTAATGAGTGGAAAATCGATCTGACTATGAGACAGATAAAAACAGACTCTAGATTTTGATGACATGGTTCACTTAATATATTTATGTTTGTCCAAATAGTAGGCCTATATGAATTCGTGCCTGGTAATATCGTAAGCAATTGCATAGAGCATGGATGTGATACTGATAGACAGATATTATGCGCTATAGAATTGTTATCTATTTGTCTATCAATATATCTATATATCTATCTATCCATCCATCTATCTATCTATTTATCTATCTATCTATTTATATCTATCTATCTTATTTATCTAATTTATCTATCTATCTATCTATATTTCTATCTATTTATCTATCTATCTATCTATTATTATTATTATTATTATTATTATTATTATCATTGTTAATATCATTGTGTAGTACGCCTAACTGGCTGTGTTTCTGTCCAGCTCAATATTGTTTTTATGATTCTCTGCTTTTTACGCGGACTTATCAGATTTTTAACGTGGAAATATTATCATATTGGTATTCTAATTCGTGCCGTGCATATTCTAAGATAATTTTTATAAACCTTTTATCTATTTCTACTGTGAAATTAAACATCTTTTTTAAACATTAGTTTTTTCATTATCATTATCCTACCATCAAATGTTTATTATCATTATCATTATCATTATCATGTATTATCAGGCTATCATTAATCATCATTATTATTATTTATTATTATTTATAATTATTATTATTATTATTATTATTATTATTATTATTATTATTATTATTATTATTATTATTATTATTATGATTATTATTATTATTATTATTTTTTATTATTATTATTATTATTATTATTATTTTTTTTAAAATTATTATTAATTATTATTATTATTATTATTATTATTATTATTATTATTATTATTATTATTATTATTATTATTATTATTATTATTATTATTGTTGTTATTATTATTATTATTAGTATTATTAGTATTATTAGTATTATTATAATATTATCATTATTATTATTATTATTATTATTATTATTATTATTATTATTATTATTATTATTATTATTATTATTATTATTATATTATTATTATTATTTTATTATTAGTATTATTAGTATTGTTAATATTATCATAATTATTATTATTATTATTATTATTTTATTATTATTATTATTATTATTATTATTATTATTATTATATCATCATTATTATTTATTATTATTATTATTATTATTATTATTATCCTTATTATTATTATTATTTATTATTAGTATTTATTGTTATTTATTATTATTAGTATTAGTAGTAGTAGTAGTATCAGTATAGTAGTAGTAGTAGTTATTTGTACTATCAGTATTAATTCATCATTAGTATTATTAGAGTTATTCATAATATTTTTAATAATCACCAAAACTTGAGCTGTAAAGTGTATTAGCCTATCGGATTTTATTATGACATTATTATATTATTATAAGGCAAATTACTTTCATTTTATTTTTTTATTATTCATTACTTGTAATAAAATATTATTATAAAATTAATTACAAATTAACGTCATTTAACTTTTGCATTGTGATAACATGATCTCATTGCTGTAATGATTGACGTCAGGGCATAAGGCAAATTAGTTTCTCCAGATATTATAAAAGCACTCATTCAAAATTCATTGCTGAACATTTATAATTAATATGATATTGAGACGTTTCTCTGTGTCCGTTCTTTGTGTCCAGCCAGTCTCGCCTTTTTTTGGCGCTCATCTCGGCCGTTTCTAGCTGTGATGTGTTTCCTGGTTTTATTCTGCATGCAGTCCATGCGACTAAACATGAGCGTCGCAATTGTGTGCATGGTGAATCATACAGCCCTCAGGAGCACACCGTCAGAAAGCGTAGGAAAATATGAAAACACTACGGAATCTACCTTTAACGGGAGGGACCTCATCGTCTCATGCTTTAAATTTTGATGAGCAAAATAGTACTGGAATCGAAGGCAGAAAACACACACCAACTCGTGAAGCACAGAGCTCAGGATGCAGACAACACAACCGAAATTTGACGGATGTAGAGCATACGGTAAGCACATTCTTTAGCGAACTTATCCATGATTCGTCATCCATCATCACATCGACCTGATTAGTTGCTTATACGTCGCTAAGATCCATGAAATGTGGGGAAATCCAAGCGCAATTTCGTGGGTCGGTGAACTAAATTAAATGTGCATTTTCTATGCAACACAGTGCAAACAGCACTGTAAGATACCCAGACAAAACCAATGGCAACTGGGGCAAAGATGATACGTGATTAATTTCATAGAGAACTACAAAAAGGATGGAAAATAAAGTTTTAAAATGATAGCAACAATTAAAAAAAAAACAAAAGGCATACAACAACGGTCGTTTTTATTCAATCGTTCCAACCTCCGGCTGATTAGAACTTTGTCGTTAATTTAAAAATAAAAATTCCCTCTTGACAACATTAAGGACAAGCGTTGAATGAGATCGTGGCTTCGATGGTGTCCGAGTGGACAAGAAGAAATTGCATACCTCTCGACGCTATGTTGGTCACGCCAATAGCCAACTTGGATACGGTGTGAGTCGTGACGATGTAGGAACGATTCACTGACTCACAATTCTTGTGTATTAAAAAAAACTAATGGATTGGATTTTGATGGTAGATGGTGGATATGTTCGATCGTGTGTGCCTGCTTTAGAACCATTATGCTACATGGGACTCCACATTTGTGATGGAGATTTTTTAGACGAGTTTGGGACATTGCTCTACTGCGAAGCATGCCTTCGTGAATCAAAATGGGTCAGCCGTAACACTGGTTTACTAGTTAGAGGCGTTGTAGTGGAACTGTAGTGAGTTTGTAACCACGACGACATAGATTCAAACCCCATGGCTGGCCCAGGTGAATTTTTATTCTCACAGCGTTGTACTCTTAGGGAAAGGTACTTCCACTCTGCTTTCCTCACTTGACTGAGATGTGAATGAATACACAGGTATAGTTAGAGAAATATCTTGTCAGAGAGTTAGTGCGGAGCGCTAACAGGCTGCTGTACTGGACACTCCTCAGGAAGTTGAGATGCTTTTTGAATAAAATGGCCTGCTCGGGGATAAATGATGCACAGCCTGTGAGCCTGCACTTGTGCAGGGATATAGACTATAAATCCATCTTTATCTTTAAACTAACTTACATTCTCTCATTCGTTTAATAGGTTATTTCTCCTCTCCCGTACCCCTGCCTGAGTACTCAAGATTCTGAGAAAAGCATTACATTAAATGGATAGAACATGAATTGGTCAAAAACAATTGATTGCCAATACTCAATTTTTACTTGTCTTATGATTGTTAAAATGCTCATCTTGAAGTCGACTCCGAAAAGTGAAACGTTGAAGCAAAGCTTCAGGCTTTGAAAAATGTATTTAATAAATCTGATATCCGCAGTATACAATTTTACTTTGAGTCTATTTTTGTCGTATTTAATCAACATTGTTTGTTATATTATTTTTGAAATAACAACAAAATAACAACCCAACCTTAGCTTCAAGTATAAAAAAAGATTGACCTGAACGTGAAAGGCTATAAAGCTTATTGTGTTGTCGTCAGATGGTCCATTAGTGTGGAGTAAATCTCAGCAAGGCCTTGTATTGAACGCCTACTTCTGGGGATACATCGTCTTCATGGTGCCGACTGGCTGGCTGGTCAACCGGTTCCAAACAGTGCATTCTGGGAATCGCCTCCATCTTGTCCTCCATCTTCTGCCTTCTAATTCCCCTTGGTTGTGTCGTGATCCAAGTGGCGTCATTGTGTTGCGGGTCCTGACTGGATGTTTAGCTGTGAGTTGAAACTTCATACTAAGTGTATTCTTCCCTTTACGTTTTTATTTATGCGTATGTGATATTGAATTTACGTTTTACATTATTTCCATGCTTGAGACACAAATAGTTAACAGGAATGAGAAATCCCTATCAGTAGTGTCTTAAAGTTTTTTCCTTCTCCTATCTTATTATAACTTTTGCTCCTTCCTTTTTACCTGGAACAATAATTGACATCGACGAACATACGTGTATAAAGGCAAATATTACATAAACAGTACCAGACTGTAAATGTATAGCTTCCTAAGTCGTTTTCCTCTCTCTAGCAGGTAGAACTTTTATTTTGATGTTAAATATCGCAAATGAGAATAGGCTCCTCAACTTACTAAAACGCTTCAGCAAGTCGCGATATGTAAACATAAATTAATTCAAATTCATATATTATATACAAACATTATTCGAGTAAAACAAGAATTGATTGATGTTTATCATAATATATCATTTTGTGATCAAAGCAAACCTGAAAACATTAACTTCCCTATTCTATTTATTATTTGCTTTATTTATCTATCAGTGAACTATTCTAGAACAATGTTGAGAATATTATACCTATCTACCTGTTAACTATTCTAGAGTAGTGTTTAGCAATGTCTTAATTATCTCGAAAGATTGTCAAAGAACACAAACAGGATAGGAATTAACTGTTTAAAGGCATAAAGAATCTATAATTATGTCGCCCTTTGCCACGGCTTATGTTGAAATATTCAATAGGTTTCATGCAAGCTCCAGCGAGCGACTTCTTTCTTCCATCGCCCTACCAAAGCATGGAAACATTACAAACCATGCCATATTATATCTATCAAATCAACTTTATGTACATACTAATTTTGATCTTTATAACTATAACTCTTTGGCCCAACGTCTATCTACCATAGTAAATGGCATCGTTCGCAAGAATAAGGGTCATTCACATCAAGCTGTTTAAAATCTGTCGGTATGTAAATAAGTAATCAAGAACAATCTCATGAAAACAATGCATTCATCATGATGGTATTGTGAGACGAGGATCTCAATTGTATGAAATGATGGTATGTCATCAAATAGGTATTTGAAAGAGCTACCAACAAAACAAAAGTGTATTTATTTCTTTTCTATTCAGAGTACATTCAATCCGGCAATTCAGAATTTGTTGGCAAAGTGGCTGTCATCAGCACAACTGGCGAGTTTTGGATCGTTTGCTTACACAGGTCGGTGACAGATGAATGCATATTTCCATACCATAATCAACAGCTCATCAACCTTGTTGAATGTATGAAATTTTTATTATTGTGATGAGGACTAAGGCTAATGTGTAACAAAAGCACATAAATAAGTGATAGGCTACTTGAATAAAAACAGCAAGTTTCCTGAATCTTAAGAAGAAAAATAAATCCTTTTAAAATTTTGAACAATATCTGTTCAAATCAGTCCAACTGTCCTGATACGGTAGATCTACTTCTAAAGTATACATGCCAAAGTGAGCATTTTATTTTTGTACATAACGTCATAAATGGGTGTCTTGTTTGTACTGTTGTTGGAAAACCCACACCACATTCACAGAGTCAAAGCGGGAAAATAAAGATAAGAGAACATAACCCCAATTGCCACACTTTTAAGACATTATATGTATATCACTTGTTACCTCTTATCATATTTTGGTAATCGTAATACGGTATTCTAACTAAGAATCGGAATGTATCTGGCAGATTTGCGCCGCTTTAAATCCCCCCCCGCAGCATCTCTACATATATCAATTTTGTTCTCCCCTACAATCACGTTTTAGCGTTCATCACGTTTAATCAGTAGCCCTGTATATCCAGTAGCTAGTTTGATATATGCAAAACAACAAATCGAATCTGTTACATTGTTATACAGTTTCATTCAGTTGCTAGTCATTGCACCCGCTTATGGTTGGTTGACTCATAGCCCATGCCTCACTAGCGTACTTGACAACATACGTTGAGTTACTAGTGCTCAATGTCTGGTCAATTGACCCTTTAAACAGAGAAATACTTCTCTCTTTGGTATTTCCCGTTTTCTTACGGCTTCGTCTTGCTCAGGGTATCATACTCTTTCTTCAAATCTTGCCATAATATGTTTTTCAGCCTTTAGTTTTCAAATTTAAAGGTTAGGTTTGCTTTGTGAGTTTTCTCAGATGTTCCTTTTTGTCCCTCACGTTATTCATCTCTCTTTAGAATCTATACTTGCAGGAGGACTTTGTGTTTGTAACTATTTCACACTGAGTGTTTCTGGGCAACTTTGGTAGACAATGTCAAACAAAGCTAGTTAATGTCAAGCGTGCTGTTTCCTATCATGGCATTCAACCTCTGTGTCATCTTGTTATCCGAACTTCCCATTATGCTTTGCCTTGGTGGGGGGGCGAGGGGATTATGTGATTCTGGGCGTTTCACATCGATTAGTTGCATGAGTTCATTGTCAGAATCAGTTACAGGGGCGTTTCATCGATTAGTTGCATGAGTTTATTGTCAGAATCAGTTACAAGGGCGTTTCCATCGATTAGTTGCATGAGTTTATTGTCAGAATCAGTTACAAGGGCGTTTCCCATCGATTAGTTGCATGAGTTCATTGTCAGAATCAGTTACAAGGGCGTTTCTCATCGATTAGTTGCATGAGTTCATTGTCAGAATCAGTTACAGGGGCGTTTCTCATCGATTAGTTGCATGAGTTCATTGTCCGAATCAGTTACAAGGGCGTTTCTCATCGATTAGTTGCATGAGTTCATTGTCAGAATCAGTTACAAGGGCGTTTTTCATCGATTAGTTGCATGAGTTTATTGTCCGAATCAGTTACAAGGGCGTTTCTCATCTTATCGGTTAGTTGCATGATTTTATTGTCAGAATCAGTTACAGGGGCGTTTCTCATCGATTAGTTGCATGAGTTTATTGTTCATAATCAGTTACAAGGGCGTTTCTCATCGATTAGTTGTATGATTTTTATTGTCAGAATCAGTTACAAGGGCGTTTCCCATCGATTAGTTTATGAGTTCATTGTCAAAATCAGTTACAGGGGCGTTTCCTCATCGATTAGTTACATGAGTTCATTGTCAGAATCAGTTACAAGGGCGTTTCTCATCGATTAGTTGCATGAGTTCATTGTCAGAATCAGTTAGAAGGAGTAGGATGTCTCAGCATTGTGGTTGATGTGTTTTTTCTCTCCATGACTTATCTACCGGGGCAGAGCATTGCCATCATTCATTACCAATTCATTACCCATTTCAGTAAGAAAATAATATTTGGTTTGGTTGCATAACATATAGGAATGTACATTATGTTGCATCTACATGGAGACTCCATTCTTTCGTCCTAACTCAAAGTCCGTTCTTAATAACATTTTGTTTACAATTAAGGGATTGTTAACCCACTCACCTCATGGTCTAGATCTTTCAATGTCACGTGTCTCTGCAAGTGTCTTCCGGTCTTTTCCGAATGCTCTCAGATACATTCCGGGAAGTCAATGGAGTAACCATGCATGAATAGAACGAAACTCAATGGGGCTAAAGACATGAATCTTTTGAAGGCGAGAAATCCCATCAATCAAACCATTTCCTCGGGACCTATTATTTGGTCAAATTAACATGTACAGGCAAGAGAGGTCCAATGGTCCGATATCTCGCTTAAAGGAAAACCCTTTGATAAAATTTTTGAGTTCTCAAACGTTCTAGTTGTATGCTTCAAAGGATTATTCTCAACCATTAACCTTAATATACACAAATCTACATATCATACACCACGATTATGTGCATGCATGTTCTACGTGTTTGTGTGCAACGGTAACATCTTACAAGTATGTTTGTATTGACTCACTTGCTGGCCATGTAAGACTTATATACATGTTGTTCAAAGTTTTTTAGGCGTTTGCAGAGGCCATGATTTAATAATAATGATTAAAGTTTCACCGTTCTATCTAAGTACACTGTGAATTTATGTTTGAGACTTATTCTTCTTTGATTACACCTTTTAGTCAATTTTTGTGGTGTACTTTTTTTTTTTTTTTACATGGGAATGATATCGATGTAATTTAAGTACAACATTTCCTGCTAAATTTTCAAGAAGTGATTTTTATTTTATTTTATCATATCTTGACTTACTTTACCATGCCTTTTTTGTATAAGATTATATTATGTCATGTAATGCTATGTTTTTGTTTGTTTGTTTATTGTTATGTTACGTCATGTCACGTCACGCGGTTTTGTTATGTATCGTTGCGTCACATTGCGTTATGTTATGCTGTGTTATCTTGTTATCTTATGTGTTGTTACATTGTATTGTATTGCATTGCATTACGTCTACATTTTGTATTAGTATAGTATTATATTATCTATCTGAAAACCAATTTTGACCATTTATATTTACTTTGAGAGATGGGTAGGGAGTAGAAACTATCGTTAAACTTAGATACGAATCCATCACTGAATTTATACCTTTTTTAACATAAAGGATCTTCTCCTGTGGAACCATTGTAACTTTCATTTTTACTGGCTACATGTGCAAATATGGATTTGCCGATGGCTGGCAGTCAGTGTTTTACATAAATGGTAAGAACATTGATATTACACTTCAAGCGCAATTCTTAACTTTTTTTAAAATTCAACGATTATGGAATCCACTAAGTGCCTATTCCGTGTTATTTGATTTGGTATTTTTTCTATTCAGTCTCAGCATAATTATATATATATATATATATATATATATATATATATATATATATATATATATATATATATATATATATATATATATATATATATATATATATATATATTTATTTATATATATAATGTTTTTGATAAATGATGAAAAGAGGTGATATCAAAATACTGCACGTCATTGCATTACAGTTATTTCATGCATTAATGTTTTTCCTTTCTCATTTTTTAAGTGTAGCTTTGGTAAATGTGCCTCAATGTTGATCTGTTGAAATTGTAAGTTAGATCTATAATATGCTCTGTTCATTGTAAATTGATTTACTGTGAACGACATCATCTTCTTTTTTTAACTTTATTTTTCAGGGGCATTCTGCCTAGCAATTGCTTTGGTTTGGGTTTTACTGGTTCATGAGTACCCGATGACAACCTTGTCTACAGAGAACAAAACATCGAATTTAGTCAGCCATCATGAAAAACACAAGGTGGGTGTTAGTTGTTTGACACAGTTTGAAAACATATTATGCCAGTGTCATGATAAATAACTCTATAAAGATATTTCAAAGTCATTACAAATCTTTAAAGAAGAGGTCTTAAGGAAAACCAATCTCAACTCAATGAGGCAAAGTTAGACTTGTGGTATTTTACTTTCAACCGTTCGGTGGAAACATTTTGTAATTTGTTAATACGTAGTATGCATGACGTTACCTTTTATTGATTAAATTAATTTACTTCAAAACACTGCATGGTAATATTACATTACACTGTTTGTTTTGCAACACAAATGTCATTATTATTACACAGATATATAATAATTATTTGCCTACACGAATGTCACATTTATTATGGTCGATATGGATGTCGACAAGGAGATTTACAATTTGATCATATCATTATCAATATCAGGTATCTGTCTTCATGCATATGCACAATTGTTGATG
>JAXRKP010002042.1:27500-32500 GCA_037039925.1 Doris montereyensis
TCTAAATATGCAGCATTTTCGATACAGAATATGAATTTGGGTTTTGTTGAGTGTTTCATTGTTCCCAAATTTTTAACGTCAATAAAACATTTTGCAAGTGGAATGTTTGTTTCTCCCATTGTTTAAAGAATATTTGTCTAATTATAAACTCCAACCTTTTAAGTCTTTCTTCCTGGTTTCTGTGTATGTCCTATTAGATCCATTCTTCCTGTTTTTCAAAGTTGATCTTTAAATGTTGTATTTTTTTACACTGTATGATTTTTTTGTCTAATATAAATATGCGGTGTGTTTCTTTTCTCAAACTTTGTTGTTTTGTTTTCTTTTTGATGTCTATTCTCTCTTTTCTTTTTAGTTTTTTCTTTTTTAGTTGATTTAAATCCCTGGCATTTGTGTCTTTTTAATTCATTTTCTTGAACTGGTCTCTTTTCTAAGAGCTAAATCATAGTGAATTTGGGTCCATATTGTTTCTCACTTCAAATTCCTTTTTTAAGTCAATCTTATGTATTAGTCTTTTCCGGTATTTTTCTAATTATTCTGCACGGTCTTGTACATTTCTTCCTGGTCTAAATCCACTCTGCTGTTCTTCAATTTGATCTCTACTCTTTTCTTTAATATCTAAGTAGTGATATCTCTCTTATGATTATTCCATAGTTGATCCTTTCTTATGTTTGTCTACCGTTCCCTTTTTCCAGTCGTCTGGCACCTGTTTGGACTTCCATACTTTTTGCATATCGCATGTAGTAGTTTGTCTGCCTTTCTCCCTTGGTTTTTAATCATTTCTGGGTAAACTTGATCTGCTCCTGGGGCTTTTCCGTAGTTCATTTTTCTTATAGTTGTTTGATTTCTTCCATTGATATATCTACATCTTCAGCCGTCTCCTCTGGATTACTTGTTACTCTTACTAATTGATATTTACTCCTTGTTTCATACGTTCTCGAGGGATTATGTAATTGGTGAAAATGCTCTCTCCATGTTTCCATGATTTCACTGTCTTCTTTCATTCTTTCTCCTTTGGCATTCTTAATTTGTCGTATTGGGCATGCTTTGGTCTTTTTTCATGCTCTTCATTGCCCCCCAAAACAGCTTTGGTTTCCTTGATAGCTTTCTTGAAGTCTTTGTCCAAATTTTCCCATTGTCCCTGTTTTGCTTTCCTTATTTCCTCTTTGGCGATAGTTCTTTTATTCACGTAGTCTATCCTATCCTCTGGTCTCTATTATCCTGGATTGGTATACCTGTCTTACTACTGGTTTATTTAGTTCCTCTATTTTGAGTTTAGTAGCTTTGTTCTCTTTTTCTTTACTGTTTGTTTTCTTCAGTCAATAATCTCATTTTGGCAATCACTAAGCGATGATCATTAAATATCTCTGCTCCTCTGTTTACTCTTGCATCCAATGTACTGTTAAAAAGGGAGCTGCTAACTATTATGTAGTCTTCATTTGCTCTTGTATATTTGTGGATATCTTTATGAAGAAAAACGGTGTTGGCTATTTTCATGTTATTCTTTAGGCAAATATCTATTAGTCTCTCTCATCATCGAAAGCGTGTGAAAGCTGCGAGCTCCCCAGGACCCCTTGACATTAGTTCCTGTTTGGGTTTAAGATTATATGCAGCTATTTGTAAATCGTTTTCGAAAATATTTTTCTTCTTTAGTTGCGTACTCGTTTGGTCCATAAGCTATTAATAATTTAATTTTCGGTCTTTTTTGGTTTAATAGTTACCTCTAATAGCCGTGGGCTTATAAATTTCCAACTTTCTAGTAGTTTTTCATACCTTTTATGCACTATGAGGCCTACTCCTGCTCTAGCTCTATTTTTGACATCTACTCTGAGAAGATTAAAATATGATTCGATCCTACATTTCTATCCCTTGTCCTTTTTTCTATGTTTTTGTGATGGCCAAAATATCTACTTTGAGTTATTCCATTTCTTCAGCTAATTCTAACGCCTCTTTTCTATTTATTGCCCTAAAATTCCATGTTCCAAAAATCACAGTCCGTGTTCGTTTCCAAGTTCGTCTTCGAAAGATCAAGCCAGTTATACTACTTTTTTCTCTGAATCAGTTTGTTTTGGATAAGCACGGGGATTAGCCCACTGTACCCTAGGTAGATGGTGGGGCTACCACCTTGAGGCCCTCTACCAGGCCTTGTTATTTTCTGTCCTTAGTCTATTGACGTTTTCTTAGGCAGTCTTACCACAAATGGGACACAACTCATTTATTGCACCAGTGGTTCGAACAGTTGACATTCATACCATAACAAAGGCTAAGTATCGATTCTTTCATTGTAAACGATTTTTTTAGAAATGACACCGGCCTAACCTTCAACACATCGGCTGTACCATAAAAGCCAGAAATTGTGTCTAAGGTATAACAAGTTGGTAATTTTAATTACCACAAAGCAATCGATCCGAAAAATTTACTTTTGAAGAATTATTGTCAATATTAGTTAATATGATGATGATGATAATGAGGATGATCATAACAATACTAACAGTAATAATAATAATAATAATAATAATAATAATAATAATAAATAATAATATAATAATAATAATAATAATAAGAATAATAATAATAATAATAATAATAAGAATAATAATAATAATAATAGTAATAATAAATAATAATAAATAATAATAATAATAATATAATAATAATAATAATAATGATAATAATAATAGTAATAATAATAATAAAAATAATATAATAATAATAATAATATAATACTGATAATAATGATGATTATGATCATCATGATGGTGATGATAATTATGATGATGATCATAATTATAATAATGATAATAATAATAATAATAATAATAATAATAATAATAATAATAATAATAATAATAATAATAATAATAATAATGATAATAATAATAATAATAATAATAATAATAATAATAATAATAATAATAATAATAATAATAATAATAATAATAATAATAATAATAATCACGGGACACATTCCGCACATCTCTTACAATAAAAATGTCATCCGTATTACGGATCTGAAGCAGCTGAAATAGTATAATTGAAGTATTTGATATCCTCTCACGATTGTATGCTGTTTCAAAGTATCATATTATTCTTTTATAGGTTTATATGGGACAAAAAGCTTTACCTTTTGACAGTGATATGCGATCTACTTTATATTTATTGTCCGATTGGCCTCAAATTTAGTATATAACATCTATAAAAAAAATAATTTAAAAATTCATCCAGTAGTGATTTTTTTTTGGGGGGGGGGTTTGTTTTTTTTATCTTTTGCGTGTGTTACATTTTATTGAAGTTTCATTAAAACATCAAGTGAAGACATTATTTCAAATATTGAAGTATTTAAGGTGAAAATAGATACAATAATTCTTGAAACATCATCAATGCATCTCTATCAAAGTCGAACTTGCTTTGAATGAATACATTCAGAAATATGCAAATAAAGGGCAAACAGCAATGACATCCAAGCCATGGCAAATTGGTAATTATCTGAGAATTACAAAATATTATTAAGAAAATGTTAATATGAAAAGGTATGCATATTATTGGCTATACAAGTCATGGGCTCCAGAACTTGTTTCGTCTGTGTCTTGCTTTCTATAAATTATAGATGCAATGTTTGAAGATTAAGCTTTTAAGATGGGGTAGCAATGTCAGAATATTGTGCACGTGGTCTCCATAGTCGCAGTCATCCATAATCCAGATCGTCTTGTCTTGCCAATTAAGCAGATGTCGTTATCGCATTTTTGCATATGGGCTGTTGTCTTCGCTGTTCTTGACGATGAAGTTTCTTATCCTTTGATTGGTAACGCAATATTCAATAATGAAATCATCAGTCTCTGCAAGAATAACATATGTCGTTTGAAATGTGTAGTGATTGTTCATATCTCTTCAAATTTTTGCAAAACGAATATTTTTTGTTTTTAAATTTGCCGAAAATTGGAAAGGTTGCTATAGGCATTTTCAAAAATTCATAAAATGAAAACGTTTCATTTATCCAAAAAAATTATTGACTGCGGATAGATATTGAATCACATAATGTATGTGCAAAGTTATAGCCAAATTTGTTTCCATCTGAAAATATCTATTTGAAATGAAATTGTTGTTATTTTCGCGATGAAAATCCAAAGATGGCAGCGTTTCCATGGCAACAATATGATAAAAAAAAATCTTTATCAGCTAATTTATACATGTCAAGTACAATGGTAGTGGTTAAAATTGTGTATATCAAATATTTTGTTTAAAAACAAGCCTAGTCTACTTACTCTGAAACGGCTGAACAACTTGGCGTTGAGGTTGATCCCATTCGATTTGTAGATAATAGAAGTGATCCATTTCTAGTAAACTTCGCCATGGTTAATTTGATAAATGCTTTAGAGTCGTCAAATGGTTTTTCTTTACCCACATCCACAACTCAGGTGATCTCGGGTTTTTTTTGGAAGGATTTTCAATTTAGCCCAGACTGCCTTGTAAACAGCTACATAATCTTTAACGTGCACATAGTGTTGTGATCTGCACACAGAACGTCATTTTTATCATCCGTCTTCAATGCGACTAGGTGTCAATCTACCTACCTGGACCAGGGGCTGTGGGGGTGGGGGAGGGGAGGGGTAGATTGTTTTCTAAGAAATTCGAGAAAATATATCAACTATTGGCGGGGCTTGAACCCACGACATTTGGGTTTAGAGGCCGATACCTTGCCTCTGGATTACCGAGTTCCACCGTCCTGTCACAATTTCATGGGTTGCCATACTTTAGTAAAAACAATGGCTATACTTTTGACTCCCTTTACGATGACAGAAACATTAGAAGGATTATCATGATATGAACGAGGACTGACACGTCCTACATTTCCGAGAGGGAAAATGAACACATTGTCATAGTGAAATGAACACATTGTCATAGTGGGAAATGAACACATTGTCATAGTGGGAAATGAACACATTGTCATAGTGGAAATGAACACATTGTCATAGTGGGAAATGAACACATTGTCATAGTGGGGA
>JAXRKP010002042.1:40000-45000 GCA_037039925.1 Doris montereyensis
TTTTTTGTTCTTTATTTGTTGTTGTTGTAATTGTTTTTGATTGTTAAAGGCGGGAAAAGGGAGGGAGAAGGGCCAGAGACGTTGATAACTTTCTTTTAGTTTGTGTTTTTCGCACAATATTATTTAATGGATCATAACAGAACTTGTGTGGTTATATTTTTATGTTATCTTTTTATTTGAATAACGATTGACGTGTCGGTAAATTGATATGGCAAATGACAGTGAATTGACGTGTTCGTAAACTGTATGGCAAATGACAGTGAAAATGTTGCGCAATGAAAATCTTAATGGTGTAGAAGCTATTCAGGTATACAGAAAGGCTCGACGAAAATACGATGTTTACAGGAACCTTGAGCTTTGATGAGATCAGCAGATGTGAATGAATCAGCGTCGGATTTATTTTCTAACACATCTGTCTACGAAAATCAACAAATTGATTTCCATTCATATCCAACAGTACAATCGGTAATACTAGATATGAATACGAACAAAAGCCAATAAACATTTTCCAAAGTTCCTTATGCCTCGAATCAATGACAACCAATGAAAACAAAAAAAACATTGCTGAAATGTCATCAACGTACACAAAAATTACGAAAGTCTCAGAAGATTTTGCAGCGGACAGGCTTTTCGGTTCGGCGTCGCTGGTCCCCTCTCCTTTTTCCGAAATCTGGGATGCTCTACTCTCCATCAGCACGGGTCGCGTGCTAGCATTTATTCTCTATCAGGAATGCGTTACGGCTTTACCGAGCAATGAGAGACGTAAGGTAGAAAGTAAATTCATGCTGCCTGTCTGTGTGTTTGTAAATACGCGCACACTAAAAGGAATCATCAAAACTCAAAATACTCTATTCTTCCATAATGAAAATGTGTCATAATTTGTACATCATCCCAAGATCATCAAAACTAAAAAAAGCAAAGTATACAGAGAAAGGAATTCAAAATGGCAGCAGTCGAATAGAACAAAAAGTTGGTCATTTTGACGCCAGTCTGCATAACAATGCACATCGAAACCTACATTTGTAATCCTATTTACATAGAAACAACGCCAGAGACTGTCGAAGAGAAAGACGGCTGCTGCAAGAAGGACAACCCATCTGAAGCATCTTGTTTTGTATTATTTTCTTTTGATTTGTTTATTTACGTTTTCTCTATTTTTTTGCCACTTAATTGTTCGATTATCTCCGTTGTTTACCGACTGATTTGTATAAAAGTTGGTACATATTATTCATTTCATTAATATAAAAACGTGCACGAGATAGTTGTAATATGTTGTATAGTTTTGAAGAAAACAAACGTAGCAAAAATACCATGTTTTGCATATTATATGATATTATATCATATTCTTTTCAACTTTTTATAACTCAATAACTGTTCAAAATATTAATTTTATCTCGTCACATTTGGATATTGAAGTGGTGGAAACAATCTGCATAGGTTTTGAGTGATTCAATTTCGTAAATATGTGAACCTATCGAACTTGAAGAATGTAACAAAATCAACATGGCGGCCATTTCCATGGCATTAAAGGACGCTACAAAGTTCCAAAGGACATAGGACGACTAAATTTTAACAGTTACTCAGTTATTCATTTATTATACTTAAAAGAAAAGCTCGAACACAAAGCAACAAATTCACTTCATAATACTTACACATTGTCATCGACAATTGAAAAATATAATAATGTGATGCAATTGTGTTATCATTTTAATCATATGACAAATGCTGCATGGGTAAAACAAAAAAGAAAAAAGAAGAAAAAAACTTGTTTTTTATCTTCTTGAGAACCATTGGTTGTCAATCACACGAAGGACGACTGTCGGAATATAGTGTCGACAAAGCGAGGTCAAGTCGAGGGGGTGAATTCTAAATCTACATGTTAAATAAGATGCGTGTCGATGAAACTCAGTGATCTTGAAGCAAGATGTCGGCCTCTCAACCAAAAGGTTGTGGGTTTAAACCTTAATGGTTGAAAATATTTCTCGAGTTTATTTTCCAAGTAAAACCAAGTTCTGGTCAGGTAGGTGGATCGCCACAGATTCCATCGAAACAGGCGATAAAAACGAGGTCTCGTGTGCAGATCATAACACGCTCTGCACGTTAAATATCTCTTGAATGTTAAAATGATAGTTCAGGGAAATTGAAAAAATCCTATCAAAACCCCTGAGATCACTTTTGTTGTGGATGTGGGTAAAACTCAAATCAAAGTGGATGAAACGACGCACAATTAGTTGTAGGACTCCCGACTGTGAAAGGTTATTGCCACAACTACCGCAACCCACACCGCCTGGCCTTGACCCTAAAGTAAAGGTCAATGTTGTCGTTTTCGGCTATCTCATATCATGACACTTTAACATCTTATGCCATTGATAATGAGACGAGAATAAATCACTGTAAATAATTCGGTGACTCACTAAAATTGTTTATAATTACCCCAGCAAATTTTTATTGTTGACGTTGCTTATTCCTGGCTAAAGAATAGTTGACTGATACGAGAGAACATAAACACGACTAATGAAACACAGAGGTAAATACAAACACCACTAGGAGAGAATCAGATATGACAAACGATATTGAAGGACACTGTAGGACTAACGCTTTATCACACTTTAAGTAAAAGTTTATCCTGCTACCTATCCCTCTTCATCCCCCACCTTATCTTTTGTCCTTCATTGTTCTCTCTTCCTTTCATTGTAATGTAGTAATGTGTTGTATCTCGCGTGCTTATTATTGTTTCTAGATAAGTATTCCATTTTAAGATAATTCCTGAAATTAATTACTGTCCACAAAAAGCAACCTATATCATATCTCGAAATCTAAAGTTACAAAAGGGACAAAATTACGGAAATGAAATTGTCATACCTGGATTTTATTGACTGCAACAGAATTATAGTAAATTAATATTCTGTTAAAAATAACTCACTCACAATAACTAAACAAAACATCCTTATGAAATATGAGTGGTAAGTGATATAAATGTTTCTTGGTTACATAGAAATAAAACACGCGCTATTTTTTGTGGACAGTATATAGATTAAAAGTGATTCAAACTTTTACACGGTTTCTCAGGTAAACTCATCTGTATCGCTGCTGTAATTGCTGTGGGTTTCCTAGGCTGCCATCATGCAAACTTAGCAGTGATGTGTCTTGTGATAAGCATTGGAGCTATGGGTTTATTGACACTTGGCTAGCCGTCATTATGGACATCGCGCCAGCTTATTCTGGTCTCATTATAGCCATGGCCAACACCATCGGCACAGTGACTGGCCTTGTATCACCATATTGTTAGCTCAATTACTGGTAACGTAAGATATTGAGTTTATATCCTTTTATTCATTAAGTAGTATAATTACTGCGATTTGCATCGTAAAGTTATCGCCTTTCCTTTCAGTGACTTTCACGTTTTCACCTATATTTCATATTGCTGTTTCCTGTTGATTCCCACTGAGATCACAGTATATGGTGGAACAGGATAAATTTCAATAAAATCAATCAATCAATCGATCAATCATCTAACTAATCAATCAATCAATCAATGAAACAATCATCAGTTGCTTTGGAAAAGAATTAAAAAAACTTACCAATTCCTGGAATATAAGTCATCACTTTTATTTTTCGACAGCAATCTGAAATAACAGCGGAAGGTTTTAGCCTTTGGTTTAGCCCAATGTTCTAGTGTTGTAGATTTTGGTTTAGCATGATGTTCTATTGTTTTAGACTTTGGTTTTAGTATGATGGTCTATTGTTTTAGACTTTGGTTTAGCATGGTGTTCTATTGTTTTAAACTTTGGTTTAGTATGATGTTCTATTGTTTTAGATTTTGGTTTAGCATGATGTTCTATTGTTTTAGACTTTGGTTTAACATGATGTTCTATTGTTTTAGATTTTGGTTTAGCATGATGTTCTAGTGTTTTAGCCTTTGGTTTAGCATGATGTTCTTGTGTTTTAGACTTTGGTCTAGCATGATGTTCTAGTGTTTTGACTTTGGTTTAGCATGATGTTCTATTGTTTAGACTTTGGTTTAGCATGATGTTCTATTGTTTTAGATTTTGGTTTAGCATGATGTTCTATTGTTTTAGACTTTGGTTTAGCATGATGTTCTATTGTTTTAGACTTTGGTTTAGCATGATGTTCTAGTGTTTTAGACTTTGCTTTAGCGTGATGTTCTATTGTTTTAGACTTTGGTTTAGCATGATGTTCTATTGTTTTAGGTTTTGGGTTAGCATGATGTTCTAGTGTTTAGACTTTGGTTTAGCGTGATGTTCTATTGTTTTAGACTTTGGTTTAGCATGATGTTCTATTGTTTTAGGTTTTTGGTTTAGCATGATGTTCTATTGTTTTAGACTTTGGTTTAGCATGATGTTCTATTGTTTTAGACTTTGGTTTAGCATGATGTTCTATTGTTTTAGACTTTGGTTTAGCATGATGTTCTATTGTTTTAGATTTTGGTTTAGCATGATGTTCTAGTGTTTTAGATTTTGGTTTAGTATGATGTTCTAGTGTTTTAGTTTATGGTTTAGCATGATGTTCCAGTGTTTTAGACTTTGGTTTAGCATGATGTTCTATTGTTTTAGACTTTGGATTAGCATGATGTTCTAGTGTTTTAGACTTTGGTTTAGCATGATGTTCTATTGTTTTAGACTTTGGTTTAGCATGATGTTCTAGTGTTGTAGACTTTGGTTTAGCATGATGTTCAGTGTTTTAGACTTTGGTTTAGCATGATGTTCTATTGTTTTCACTTTGGTTTACCATGATGATGTTCAATATTCCAGTGTTTTAGATGTTGTTTAGCGTGAAGTTCTAGTGTTTTCGATTTTGATTTAGTATGATGTTCTAGTGTTTTAGTTTATGGTTAAGCATGATGTTCCAGAGTTTGAGACTTTGGTTTAGCATGATGTTCTATTGTTTTAGACTTTGCTTTAGCATGATGTTCTAGTGTTTTAGATTTTGGTTTAGTATGATGTTCTAGTGTTTTGTTTTGGTTTAGCATGATGTTCTAG
>JAXRKP010002042.1:52500-55000 GCA_037039925.1 Doris montereyensis
CTAAGCTGGCTATGTTTCACAGCGAGAGAAAGGTCTATTACATTGGCTATGCTTGATCAAACTAATTCAATCCCGTTATAATGATATCATAAAAGAAGCTTAGTATCCATTCTTTGAATTGATAAGATTTTTTTTTAGAAACGCTACATGCCTATCTTTCAATACAGGTAGTATACAATGAAAGCCATAAATAGTATCTAAAATATATCAAGTTGGAACTCACTTTGATCGACACAGTAAACGCTATCCGAAACAAATTTATTGGATTTATTATGAATATTGTCTTAGATTGGCCGAAAGATACGGAACATATTCTGTGCACCTATTATCAAAAGGCACCATCACAAAATGAATAAAAAGGTGCTGGTGCACTTAAAACATTGTGAATAAGAAGTAATTGAGAGCTTCTCAAGGTTTTAGGATGTTTCAAAGTATTATCCTACTCTTTTCTTAGGTTTATGGGAGAAAAATGTATTCAAATAAAGAAAAATAAGAGAAAAATACAATTTTCTCAAAAATGTCCTTTTTTGTTCATTATTTCCTGTCTACTTTTTTATTTCTCAACGTATCTTCATGAAATTTGGCGTGGATGATGAGTGGGGGACAACAAAGAAATGATCAGATGCTTTTTTGATATGTATGGCTTATATTGGTTGCTCTTATGTGCTATTTTCAAAAATTCATAAAAACAAAACTTACTAATGAAACAAAAATGTGATCTGATTTCATTCAGATATTGTATCAAATAATGTGTGCGCCAAGTTTCAAAGAAATCTGTTGAAAAATGAAAAAGCCTATCGATATTGAACTTAGTGAAGTTTGGTGGCAAAGTCCAAGATGGCCGCCGTTTCCATGGCAACCAGAAGCATCAGGGAAAAAAGAACAATATATTTGAACTCAGTACACCATACCCATTACACCTATACATAAGTTCAATTGGTAGGAACAAACAGGAAAATTTTCACTCCATTATCACTTGTATGTGAAATGTTTTGAAATTGTGACTGAAATATATTTCCCAAAGGACAATAAATAAAGATTATCCTTAACTTATCATATCTTATCTTATATTATTTAAAATCCGTGCGTTTCAGCCCACGGGCGGGGGCCTCTTTTCCTCTGTTATTCAATGATTATTTATTAATAGGATCACAGCATAAGAATTGATATAAATATAATAATAATTATATGTAGTGTACTCATAGTGTCGCTGGCTGCTAAGCAAAATTACTAGATGTTGTTTAAAAATATTATAAAATATGAATATTTCATAATGAATTATTGTATTTGGAAATTCAACAGATACTTCAAAGGGTATGTGTGTTTGCATGTATGTATGTATGTGTGCGTATGTATGTATGTATATATGTATGTGTGTGTGTGTGTGTGTGTGTGTGTGTGATTAATTGATTATGTAGCTCCTCGCCCCTGTAAGAGATCGTCTGTAACCTTTACATAATTTTTCAGCTTGAACCGTTGAGAAATAAAGACGCTTGGTTGGATCGCATTTTAGCTTGTTTGCATTTAATTTACATACAGATGTGTATGTATGTATGTTTGTATTTATGTATGTATGTATGTATGTATGTATGTATGTGTGTGTGTATGTGTGTATGTATGTGTGTATGTATGTATGTATGTATGTGAGTATGTGTGTGTATGTGTGTATGTATGTATTTACGTATGTGTGTGCGTGTATGTGTGTGTATGTGTGTGTATGTATTTCTGGCCATGTGTGTATGTGTGCATGTATGTGTGTATGTGTGTGTATGTGTGTGTATGTATTTATGTGCATGTGTGTATGTGTGCATGTATGTGTGTATGTGTCTGTATGTGTGTATGTGTGTGTATGTATGTATGTATGTATGTGTATATGTGTATGTGTGTGCATGTGTGTATGTGTATGTATGTATGTGTATGTGTATGTGTGTGCATGTATGTATGTGTATGTGGGTGTGTATGTGTGTATATGTGTGTATGTGTGTATGTATGTGTGTATGTGTGTATGTGTGTATATGTGTGTATGTGTGTATGTATGTGTGTGCATGTGTGTATGTGTGTGTATGTGTATTATGTATGTATGTGTGTATTTGTATGTGTGTATGTGTGTGTATGTGTGTGTGTATGTGTGTGTGCATGTGTGTGTATGTGTATGTGGGGGTATGTGTGTGTGTGTGTATGTGTGTAGTGACGGCGGTGGGAGTGCATGTGGGAGTTAGCTATCGTTAGATCACAAGAGAGATAGGACCATGTTCATTTAATGTTGATTTCAATTCAGGTTGATACAAAATATAACGAGTTTGAAGCTTCTTTGCAAACTTACGTTTTTATAGCTGCATCACAGAACATACACGGTGTGTCAAGGGCCAAAAGCAATAATATTTAACGGCAAGAGTATACGAGTTATGATATATAGAAGAAATAATGCCAGTGGTAGACTAACAAAACGTAACTTGCGGGAAATCTATCAACATCTGCACACACACATACAAAATCAAAC
>JAXRKP010002042.1:67500-73320 GCA_037039925.1 Doris montereyensis
TTAGTAGATTGATGGATGAATGATTGATATCCATGGATTGGGGAGACAAAGACCTCATTAACATTATTTTCTTAAAGAGACAAAGTATGTATCTATGTGTGTATGTATGTATGTATGTATGTATGTATGTATGTATGTATGTATGTGTATCTATGTGTATCTATGTATGTATGTATGTGTATGTATGCATGTGTATGTATGGTATGTATATATTATGTAATGTGCATGTATGTGTGTATGTGTTATGTATGTATGTATGTATGTTTCGTTGTAGGTAGATCTATGTGGATATTCGTATTAATTGGGCCATAAATGCCTGTGTCCCACTTACTAGTACTAGCACTACGGTAATGGGGTTAAATGAAGATAATAAATGCAAAAAGATTGCTAATGTAGTAATAGCGGACTTGGAAACAGGCCTACTTAAATACATGTCTGTATCTCTCTCTCTCTCTCTCTCTCTCTCTCTCTCTCTCTCTCTCTCTCTCTCTCTCTCTCTCTCTCTCTCTCTCTCTCTCTCTCTCTCTCTCTCTCTCTCTCTCTCTCTCTCTCTCTCTCTCTCTCTCTCTCTCTCTCTCTCCTCCTCTCTCTCCCTCTCTCTCTCTCTCTCTCTTCTCTCTCTCTCTCTCTCTCTCTCTCTCTCTCCCTTCCTCTCTCTCTCTCCATCTCTTCCTCTCTCCCACTCTCTCTCTCTCTATCTCTCTCTCTCCTCTCTCTTCATCTCTCTCTCTCTCCCTCCCTCCCTCCCCCTCCCTCCCTCCTCCCTCTCCTCCCTCCTCTTGCACACGGGACCTCCTTTTAATGTCCGTCTCCGATGGGACTAGGTGTCAATTCACTTACCTGGACGAGAGGGGAGGGGAAGTAGTCTTTACTGGAAAAACAAAACTCGACATAATTGTTCAACCATGAGGCTTGAACTCCGACCTTTCGATCGAGAGGCCGACATCGTATCTTTCGACTACCGGGTCCCCCACATTCCTGATAGATGTCGAGAAATAGTGTAATTTAACTTAAAGCAATATGATCTCTAGACTCTTGTTTTCCCGAGTGATGTTTTCTTTATATATATATATATATATATATACTTCCCTAAACAATTTTAGGACTTGAAGCCAAATGTGCCTGTTTAGTCAACGAAAAAGAAAAACGACTTTATGGATGAATGAATTGTTATCTACATAATTGAGTTGAACGCTAGGGCAAAATGGTTTCAGTAACATTTTTTGTTTCATACATATATTTGAACACAAAAAAGTCATGTAATTTATCTAATTTCTCAGGAAAGAATGTCTGGCTGCTGTTCTCATCCCGATTCTTCATCACCACCATGTGTTTTCTAGAGGGAGTTCTTTTCATGGTCACAGCCAGACTCAACATGAGTGTTGCCATTGTATGTATGATCAATCACACAGCCACGTATTCCAATGACGATGGCATTGATTTTAAATACCAAGTCACACCCATTGAGAACATGACGTCTAACTACCTTAATGGGGTTTCGCATGACAATGACCATGATTTACCATCTGAACAACAAAGATCTACATGTGGTGCAAGGAATGAAAGTGATCTGGATATAACAAAAACTGTAAGTTGCTAGAAAATAACATGGTGACATTCTATGATTTTATGTATGTATAATAGTTGCAATTTTATTTCCTTTTTCAAATCCCTGTTTTATTATCTTTATCGAAGTGGCTATTCGTACTTACTGACGGCGAGAGCGCTGGGTTTATTCGTACTTACGTTACTCTCGTCATGCAAGAGACTTAATATGCAGACTTTCGACTTGTGACGGTCATTGTGATTTAGAGTCACTACAGTCACTCACTTCGATTACTTAAAATTACTCGGCCCGCTACTCATATTAAGACTAGATAGCACTAGCCACTGCTTTTCACATATTATATGAGATCACCGCATTTCGTGGACAGATGAATTTCATTGAAACAATCACTCTCATTGTTCTCCTCCCTCCATCCCTCCTTCTCACTCATCTCTCTCAACACAACAACAGATGTCAGTTGTTCTGAAGTTACTTTATGTTGTGTGGCGAAATATGACAATGAGTGACAACTCCACTAATAAAGACAGAGCAAATATTGTGTTTTATGTTGTGTGTTGACATAGATCTACTTCTCTAATACATTGTTTAGTTCTTTTTTATCTTGATAAGTCATTGTTTCATGAATAATTCCTAAAAAGCAACATAAAAACGGTAGATATAAACTTAATAATTCTTGCTGATTAGGCTAGTAAAACTAGTTGCTATCAAATTGAAATGGTGACTGGGATACAAGCCAGCTGAACGGAAAACAGTTGATACTGGCGCTATGGCATTTTATTCGCATGCAGCTAGGCCCAGACAAATTGTGTAATACGTCACCACAGAGTGTGACGTAGTAATATTATGTAACACGGTCAGCACGATGGCTATGGTCTAATAGTGAAAAATGGTTGATATAGACTCAGGGCTAGCACCACTTCAGATCAGCCTGAAACAGTTTTTTAATTGATCGTGCTACAGTGACCTTTAACTTTTAAAAATGTTTGTATTACATGGAATACTACATCTAGAATCTAGCACTAGTACAGTAAAGCATTATGATCAGGGCTTACATGAACATTCTTTGGCTGAGTTCTTGACTCAAGTCGCCATTTTCTGAGTAAAGGGGAAAACATAAAGGATCCCCATTTCGGGATAAGTATGAATATGGACGATTAAGTATGAGTATTCCTCTACCAAACCCAACAACGCCCACATAAAAGATCTTTATTGCGGATACTGATCCGAATGGTAGTTCGTACCGATTTTATATAGATCTAAGTATTGAGGACAATACTTATTGCGACCGAAACTCACCGACACCACCGTCGCTCCTCGCGTTTTAATACAAGGCGTGGCGCCGGATTTCTGGGATGGACTAGGGACATGTTCAAATGACCATAGCAGAGCGGCTTTTGATCGTAGAAATAATCTAATAACACTGTTGAAATCAGCATCATCCAAATAGGGCGAAATTGCGAGCAGAATTCGTTATTTCTCTATAATCTAGAAAATAAGTATTTATCTTCATTTTTAGAGAAACAATACTACACACACCCCACGTGTTTGATAGTGAAAATTGAATCTTCCCTATCAAACACGTATGTAGTGAGGTTTTTCTCTAGATGGACACAAAATTTACAACAATGGATGTTGATTTGCTTATTGCCAATGTTTTTAAAAAAAGCCCTTTGTGGAATGTTTCCTTTGTCATTCGTGTATATTTGAAAAATTATCGGGGTGATTATCTTTCAAACGAAGAAAGAGGTGGTGATATTCACCAAACGTTTGCCTCTCTCTATTGGTGGCATGAATTCCATGTCTTCTCTTTTAGGCTAGTCTAGGAAGCACGCTATCAAGTAACAAAAACCCTTCATCAGACGACGAATCCATTTTCGACTGACTCACAACACAGTGTGCTGACAAGAATAGAATAGACCGGAAATAAATATCCTTTGTGTGTACACTAGAGAAGTAAGTTTCTTGCCATAAGTAACATATTTTAAGGATACTTATTTTCAGGATCCTTTATGTTTTCCCCTTAACAGTGAAGTTAAAGGATATTCCCGAAAGCAAATCTAGTTTTACTAGTCTAATCGGCAAGAATTATTAAGTTTATATCTACCGTTTTTATGTTGCTTTTTAGGAACTATTCATGAAACAATGAATTGTCAAGATAAAAGAACTAAACAATGTATTAGAGAAGTAGATCTATGTCAACACACAACATAAAGTAACTTCAGAGCAACTGAATGGATGGGGAGCAACCTGACGCCATATTTTACCGTCCGTAAGAATGAATAGGTCATGTGCTCTCGCCGTCCGTAAGAACGAATAGGTCCTGTGCTCTCGCCGTCCATAAGTACCAATAGGCCCTGTTCTCTCACCGTCCATAAGTACCAATAGCCCTGTTCTCTCACCGTCCATAAGTACCAATAGGCCCTGTTCTCTCGCCGTCCATAAGTACCAATAGGCCCTGTTCTATCACCGTCCATAAGTACCAATAGGCCCTGTTCTCTCACCGTCCATAAGTACCAATAGGCCCTGTTCTCTCACCGTCCATAAGTACCAATAGGTCATGTTCTCTCGCCGTCCGTAAGTACGAATAGGCCCTGTGCTCTCTCGCCGTCCATAAGTACGAATAGGCCCTGTGCTCTCGCCGTTCATACGTACGAATAGGCCCTGTGCTCTCGCCGTTCATACGTACGAATAGGCCCTGTGCTCTCGCCGTCCATAAGAACGAATAGGCCCTGTGCTCTCGCCGTCCATAAGAACGAATAGGCCCTGTGCTCGCCGTTCATACGTACGAATAGGCCCTGTGCTCGCCGTCCATAAGAACGAATAGGCCCTGTGCTCTCGCCGTCCATAAGAACGAATAGGCCCGAATAGGCCCTGTGCTCTCGCCTTCCATGAGAACGAAGAAGCCCTGTGCTCTCGCTGTCCTTAAGAGCGAATAGGCCCTGTGCTCTGGCCGTCCATAAGAATGAATATGCCCTGTGCTCTCGCCGTCTATAAGAATGAATAGGCCCTATGCTCTCGCCGTCCGTAAGTACGGATAGGCCCTGTGCTCGCTGTCCGTAAGTACCAATAGCCCATGTGCTCTCGCCGTCCGTAGGAACGAATATGCCCTGTGCTTTCACTGTTCATAAGAACGAATAGGCCCTGTGTTCTCGCCGTCAGCAAGTACGAATAGGAACTGTGATCTCGCCATCCGTAAGTACGAATGGCCCTGTATTGTCGCCGTCCATAAGAACGAATATGCCCTGTGCTCTTGCCGTCCGTAAGAACGAATATGCCCTGTGCTCTTGCCGTCCGTAAGAACGAATAGGCCCTGTGCTCTTGCGTCCGTAAGAACGAATAGCTCTGTGCTCTTGCCGTCCGTAAGAACGAATAGGCCCTGTGCTCCCTTCGTCCATAAGAACGAATAGGCCTGCTGTCGCCGTCCGTAAGCACGAATATGCCCCTGTGCTCTTGTCGTCCATAAGAACGAATAGGCCCTGTGTTCTCGTCCGTAAGTACGAATAGGCCCTGTGCTCTCACCGTCTGTAAGAACGACTAAGCCCTGTGATATAAGCTATATGAAATATACATGCTTAGAACGGCATTAACTGATCCACACGGAGATAATGGGGCTTTGTGCCGAAAGAATTGTAGTACTGCACACAGTGACAACCCCGTAGGCTAGATCCACAATCACATTCTAGTTCTATGCTGTATACATGTACAACATGTAAAGTAAAGTAAAGTGCAATCCATACTCAAGGTTGAACTTATGGTAACCAGGAGTTAAATCCTGATAAAATCCTGATGAAAGTGGTAGTTTGTCATCGCTTTCCACGCCGCTTACTTTCGCCGAGTCTGAATGGGCCTAGCTACGCATTTCGCTTCTGTACTGTAATAGTATTTTTTAGCACGGTACCTTACATCATTCAGGCCCAGGGACTACGGTACTAGTTGACTGCTCACTGTGGCATAGTAAGGCTATGATGTTTGATCACGCTAGCGGCTGTCTGTGACTTTGTGTATATGTGTGTGTGTGTGTGTGTGTGTTTGTGGACAGGTCGAGAGGGGAGGGGGTGAGTGCATGTAATGCACGTATGCGTGCGTGAGTGATATCAATTTGCGCATCATGTAGCATGTGTCGGGGTTAAAGCCGACAGTGATGGAGGCTGGAATGGCTTGGGTTGTCTTGGAATATGCCCCAACTGTATTGCGATCTAAGATGACACAATAATTGTGGATAGTAATAATGATAATGTATATCCAGCGTTGTA
>JAXRKP010002043.1:0-12500 GCA_037039925.1 Doris montereyensis
ATGCACGTTAGCATTTATTTTGCCATCTAAAATACACTCCAAGTCCCCCCATGAATAAAATTTCAGATTCACCACTGAAGAAGACAAACAGTGAGGTAAGGACATGTAGACAGAGCGGGAACAATAAAGTGAAATGACAAGGACCTCCTCTGTGGAACAAAGACGAGACAAATTCGAAGTATGAGACAAAGCAATCTTTGGACACCAATCGCCTTGCCATGAAAAGAGCACATTAACAACAAGCTACCATTACGATGTTATTATTATTATTATTAATTTCTTTTATGTGAATATTGTTATTATTATTATTATTAATATTATTATTATTATATTATTATTATTATTATTATTATTATTATTATTATTATTATTAGTGCAGCGTAACCGTTTACAAAACGGACCAAACAATGTAGAGATCTATTTGAATACAAATCTATGAATAGTTAGAAATCGATGTGAGCAAACAGTTTCCCATTGAAAGATATTTGTATTCTCCAACCATCGTATCCATTAGGAAAAAAACATTTCGGACCGTAGTGAAGTGGGTCATAACTGTAGACTGTAGATCTAAGAGCAGTTTTGTTTCATGTGACAGAAGTTGTCGTCCATGGCAGACAGCTAGTGTCTCTGTACATTAGGGAAAATCATCTAGATCTATAGCATTCTCTTGATCTATACGCAAGTCTTGATGAGCTGTGTCTAGATCTAGATTTATTTGGCTTGAATCAAAACCTCATTCCTATAACAACGTATTTCAAAGTCTACCTCCTTTGAGGATTGAACCGGTATTGGTCTAAATTCCAGAATCGCTCTGCTTCTGTATTATTATCTAGATCTGGAGAGTATCCTAGATCTAGATCTAGATCTACATCATTGTCAACACTGCAACGTGAAGTTGACAGAACCTCACGTTTTCGCTTGCCTTGCTTCTAGATCTATGTTGTTATCATTAACTAGAGGTAAATGAATTTGAATGTACCTTTCGTTTTCGCTTGTAATATCGAGTATGGTAGCTAAGGCTTGGTTTCATCTTACCCATCAAGAATAATATGCTTGAATAACATTGGTCTTGGTTTACTTACAGATCTATTAGATGACAGTATTTTACTAAATTGAAGAAAATGGCCAAAAAGGGTGTCTCGAGGATTTAATGTCTTTCGTAACAGCAACATCTTTAAACCACTAAATGCATTTATAAGGGCTATAGAATGATGAATTTGAAAGGATTAGGGCTGCAAAAGCCAATCACCAAATCATCAAATATTATTAGAGTAGAGGCATTTTATGCTAAATGACTCAAACTGGTACAATTACATTGACTTCATTTATTTTATTACTATGGTATTTGGTAGCGTAAGGCTTCGAAGTCTTTATTGGCTGCCTTCATTCAAGTATAAATAATTCAACACCAAATGCCAGAGTAAATGTATACCAGTTGCTGTACGTTCTAGATAGGCTACTGTTGATTCCACATCGATTCTAACTCCATGTGCAATTTAACGTTTGAAATCATTGTCGTTCCTTAGATTCGCTCAGTCTTTTTGCTCATGAAATAGTTCTCTTTTTTGTTATTATTATTATTATTATTATTATTATTAGTAGTAGTAGTAGTAGTAGCGTAGTAGTAGTAGTAGTAGTAGTAGTAGCAGTAGTAAGTAGCAGTAGTAGTAGTAATAGAAGCAGTATAATAAAAAGTAGTAGTAGCAGTAGTAGCAGTACAATAAATGGCCTAATTATTATTATTATTTTTTTTATCATTAATATTATATTCATTTCTGTGCACTGTGTCTCCTGTAGTTTTAGACAGACAGACAGAGACAGAGACAGAGAGACAGAGAGGGAGGGGGACATCATACTGCTATTGTAATGATGAGTTAATGATATTGTAGTTTGCTGTTGAGGCCATGAGGGTGGCACGTACAACATTGATTTATAAGGCCTTGTTCTGCTGGAATCTGTCAGGCCAAGTACCATAGCACTGGCGGACAGCAGTGACTGATATGTCTAAGGATACCTTGATGATCACTGGAGTTAAAGTGAGAAGGAACAGGTTTGGAGTGACAGTTTTTGATGTCGGTGAGGTGTTGGGTAAAGCGGTCAGCTAAGCGTGAAGACCAATTTCCCCAATGTATCTCATAGGACATCGTTTACAAGAAATGGTGTAAACGATGTTTCTGCTGACACATGTAAAGGCTGAAGTGACTTTCAGTTCATGGTTGGGGAAGGATATGGATACCACTTCTCAACATATGGGCAGGTATTACAACGTCTCCTGCCACACTGGCGAGTACCTGTGTAGGAAGGAGTATGTAATCTGCTGTGGACCAGGAGATCACGAAGATTCCTGTCCCGCCTGTAAACAAAAGAGGCGGATCAGAGAATACATCTCTTGTTGTGGGATCATTTTTGAAGGATGGAATAATGATTTGAAACCAAGTCCTTTGTGTATTAATTGTAAGGATGGTATGTCATGATAAGCTTCACTCGGTGATTAGGGCTTTTGTTTGAGTTTAGGCATGACTGAGAGTGGTGTAGTGCTTGGATGCGGTTGAGAGCAGATGAAATGATATGTTGTGGAAATCCTCTTCCCCGAAAGAATTCACCCATTTTTCATGGCCTGTTCCACGAAGTCTATGTCATCCTGACAGAGACGACGAAGACGCAGAAATTGGGAGAAAGGGATTGAATTCTTACAGGCGACAGGATGAGAAGAGGAATATGGAAGGTAGCTGTGACTGCCAGTGTCTTTGTAATGGATGGAGGTAGTGATTGACACATTCGACAAGATCACCCTGATGTCCAAAAATGTCACTTCAGATGTGGATATCTGAAATGTGTAGCGTATCGCTGGATTGAATGATTGGACAAACTTGATGTATCCTTCAAGTTCGTCGGCTTGATCTGGTTAAAGTATTCACCAAACGAGTTCAATGTGAGTACCAGCTCTCTCTACCTATTAGTCCTTCAAGTATTCAGGGATGGTATTTCCTCTCTACTAGTTACCGGCCTACTGCAGTACTATTTCTTTTATTATTGTAAGAGAAGACGCAAATGCTCTGGTTGCCTGAATAATGTCCTTTGTTCTTTCCGCTTGGAATAGATTTTTATAATACTTTTTGTATTGTTTCCAATGTCTTGGTTTAAATAGATTCCTATTTTCACCTCTGAGTTTATTTATAGTGTTATTGGTGGATCTCCTCCTTTCTAAGTTCAGAAAGAATTTATTACACTTCTCTCCTTCTTCGATCCATTTTATTCCAGATCTTATTTGTGCACCTTTGGTTTCTTCCATTTGAATGATTTCCAGTTCTTTCTTCCTGATATGTAGTCTTGTCCTAAGTTTCTCACTATGTGGATCTTTAGCGACTTCATTTTCTATTTCGTTTATTTGCGATAGAAGGTTAATTTTTTTCTTGTTCGATTTTGATTTTTTATACCTGCTATATTGCTGACTAATTTCTACTAATTCCTTTTTAATGTATTCCCATGCTAGATGTTCGTCCGTATATCTTCGTTCACTTATAATTTGTTCCATTGTTTTATGTATAAGATTTATGTATTGCTTGTCTTTCAATAAGTTAATATTCAGTTTATAATATGAGGGGCCGCGGAGACTTGACCAGAAACCTATTTGCATTCGACTGCTCTGTGATCTGAGAAACCAAGGGTTCTGATGTCTATACTTTCTATATTAGGCATCATGCTTTCATCGGCAAATATGTAATCCAGACGTCTAGCAGTATAAGGGGTTTCTCTTGCCCATGTGTGTTGTTTATAACTGGGATTATTCTTTCTCCATACATCAATCAATCCTAAGTCAGTCACTGTTGCCTCGAATGTCTTTACGCTTTCTTTTGGATGTTTTTGGCCTGCAATAATGTCAAATTCGTTACTAAGGACACAGTTGAAATCTCCAGCTACTATTGTTTTTACGCCATCATTTACTCTGGCATGGTCAGTCATAGTTTCTTTCAGCTCTTTTAAAAAGACAACCCTATCTTTCACATTGCAAGGTGCATAAACGTTGTATATTAACATGTCCTCATCCTGAAGTTTACATTTAGATGCTATGTATCTTGAATTCTTTTGCACTACTGATATATTACCAACTATATTTTTGTTAAACAAAGTTAGTAATCCACCGCTATGTTCTGTTCCTGCTTGTAAATGTACAGTCCCTCCCCACTGTGCTTCTATAACACACAGTTCCTCTTCTTTTAGGTAGGTTTCTTGTAGCATTATGATTGTGTATTCTTTTGTCTTAAGAAGTTTAATGATAGCATTTTCTTTTTTTCTTATTTCTTAATCCACGCACGTTCCAAGTCAGAACTGTAAGTGAAGCCATGGCCAGTCCTATAGTTCATGTTCTTGCTTTTAAATACTTTTTTTTATTTTCAATTATGATATCGTTGTGTGTCTTTACGTGTCTTCAAGCCGTGGCCTTTGTGCTGGATGGTCAGGTCCATCGTTAGCTTGGCTAGGGTTGTGTCTCTTAACACTTAACGACCTTGCTCGTGTTATGAATGACGTAAGTGAGTTCTGTGGGAGTCTTTCTATGTCCCTCCCTCGTGGTCTCTCTCCTGTATTCGTCTTTTCGGTTGGTTTAACTCCTTTGACCTCCTTGTGTCCCTGCTTATTATTTCTTTTGTTTGTCTTTTTGTCTTTTTTTATCGTCATTTTCCACGTCCTCTGCTGGTGAGGTGTCAATCTGACTTGATTCCCCGCTGGAATCAATGCCTGGTGGTCTTTTTTCGGCAATATCTATCTCTGTATCATTTTGTTTGTGTTGAGCAGGACAGTCTTTTTTCACGTGTCCTGCCATTTTTTTTGCATATGAGGCAGACTTCCTCGTTGGGACAGTTGCTCTGGAGATGCCCACTCTTTAGACACTTCCTGCATGATTTTCTCGTATTTCTTTCTTTGTAATGCAGGCTGGCTTGAAAAGGCCCCATTTCCACCCTTTCCGGCAGGGGGTCTTTGGGTAGCTCAATCCACACAAAGCGGCGGCCCGTCAACCAAGCCGTCAGATTGCCAGACGGATCCCGGACCCTCTCCATTTGCAATTTCGACCTTAATTTAGCCCCTGCCTTGGTGACTAATCGTTCAATTTCGTAATTCGCGAACGATATGGGAATATCGCTCACGATTAATTTAGTTGCGGGAATTTCATTCCCGGACCCATCTCTTGAAAGATAAGGGTTTTGCATTGTTAAAACTATTTTGATACCCCGAATAGCTAGTCCACTCGCTAGCATTCTGGCCCTAGCATCACTTGATTTAGAATAGATGCGCCAAAGCCCACCTATTCTTTGGGCCCCCAACGTGCACCCCGAACCTGCCGCTTTGTCAGCCGAGACACACACCTCAAAAGTAGAGACAGGCTCAGAAAAGGGAAGGTCTCGAACTTTAAAATAAAGAGGTGGCAAGAAGGAAGTTGTTGCACCCACAAAGGAATTCGACGCCATACACACATGCCAAGAGTCAAAGAGTCAAACAAAAAAATGTGTAATACGATAAGAACTGACGAAAGAAAATCTAAGATGGAATCGATATATAATTGATACGGAAGAGAAGCTCACTCTTACTAATGTACTGGAAAATTATTGAAATTATATAAAATTATATAAAAGAGAGAGCGAAATGTTATCAGACACGTTCAGTAAAAAAATTAAAAAAAAGGCTTGATGAAGAAAACTCACAAAAGAGAAGGGAGACAAGTACACAACGCAACAAATTAAACTGGACTGATGAAAAAAAAAAATACAGACTGAAGAGAACAGACCACAGGTCAATAACAATGTAGAGCTACACACAACTTCTCCACGCTGAGAACGAAGGTGAGATCAAACTCAGTACAGTGTTGAAAAAAACAAAATGGACTTGCAGATACCAATATGTCTGAATATAAAGCAATTGAAAATTAGAATTATGGAAAGAACGAAAGTACCAAACGATATAATAAGGATCCTACCTTGATCTAAATGCAACAAATACCTTACAGAACAGAAATCACATCACGTAATGAAGAATAAATCCAGAAAAACACAAGAAATATGGAGAGCGACAAAAACGATTTTTTGTAACAACTCTTGTACGATAGGCACTATCGCTAACATTTTGATTACATTAAGGTTTTTTTTTGGTATGATTTTAAATGTTGCCCCGGGCTGTTCCGAAACAGACAATGGATCTCTAAAGTACACAGACACACAACACACACACACACACACACACACACACACACACACACAGTGTTATGGATATGCACACGTGACCATCTTTTTATCGCCCGTCTCCAATGGGGTTAGGTGTCGATCCACCTACCTGGACGTCACGGGGATGAGTCTTATTAGAAATAATTTCCGGAAAATGTTCGGACTTGCGGACACGACCCCCGAATCGTTCACATCTTTGACTGATTTAAATATTTGATAAGACAGATAAGTATTGCAAGAGCAGTCTGTTTAAATAGCGAGAGAGAAATGAAATGGGGAAAAAATAACATGCGTTCCACATGACTGCTAATAATTGTATAACAACCTATTTTGTGTGCTGCACTTTATACTCTAGATGCTGTCTAGAACAATACATCATTTTTAAACCAAATGACTTTGAAACCTTTGTATAGAAATGCTAACCTTATATTATTATGTTTTTGTTTTGATCTTTGATAGTTGATTGAACCCCTTGGTTTTCTGTTTCAACCTATCTTTGATTTAGAATAGTCTTAATCTTTTTTCTTCTTGTTTTTAGGAGGGAGGGAGGGAAGGGAGGGATAATTTCGTTATACTCTGTTTTGTGTATTTGTTTATGATTTAAGTGTTGCTATTAATGAAAAGTTTATACAATTACTCTTATGATGACTTATTTCGCATTATTTTGCTCTCGATAATCTTTTCCTTTAACTTATGTCTTGCTCCGTTTCTTTTGTCTTTTTCATTTATTACTTCTTGTTTACATCTATAACTATTCATTTTCTATATTCTAGTTGAAACCAATTATTATTATTCTAGTTGTATTTTCGCTTTTGTTAAATGTATGAAAAACTTAATAAAAAAAAGTAATTAAGAAAACCCAAAAAAAAAAAAATTTGTTTTTGGCTGCATCATGATATCTATAGCTCTCCCCAGATGGACTTGCCAAACCAAATACACTAGTAAACAGCGAACTCTTTAGACAGCTATTTGAATGTACGTATACATTTAAAAGGGCACATAATTTGTTCAAACAAAATGTTCAAAAAGTCGGTGCAATTATTAGAATTACAGTCGTATAGAGGATAATGCTAACGATGAATGCATTTATTGATTCATTATCGAATAGTTTTTCTCGATTTTTCAGACGCTTGATTGGCCTAGTTAAAACTAATCATTTTTTGGGGGAGAACACCCACTAGAATGATTTAACATTGTTCATTTCGTCCTTTCTTGCAAACTTTTGTCGTTTTGTTGTTGTTGGTTTTTTTGTTGTCATGCTTCAAATACACAATCTGATTAATATATTATACCGAAGAGATCATGAAGAATACTTCAAAACAAGAATACGTAAGCGGTGTGCCCAATCTACAATCAAACAGTAACTGAATTCAGTGGCATTATCATCATACCTGTTGAATATTTTAATTCTCTCAGGTTCAAGTCAAAATGTCAACACCAAACATCGCAGTAGTTAATCCTCCTCAAAACAGCGTAAAAATCCCTTGGTATCACTCTCACTCTTTCCTTTTCTCTAAGTGTGTATGTATTACACTCTTTGGACAATGAAACGAAATTGTTCTTAACGTCTCTTACACTTACAAAAGGCTTTAGCTTGCCTGAGTAGCTGGCATTATTGACAGTTTGCAGGCGATTTGATTTAGAAGCGATAAAACAAAATGGCGTACATTAGGCCTAGCCCTACTAATCCGCGTTGGATCGTGGTGACAGCATTATGCTCAGGATGAAAAACAGAAAGCTTATTGGAGCAAACACCCTTTAACATTGGCGCATTGGTTTTCTCAATACCAAAGTGTTGACCATATGCATAAGTAATGGATAGGAGAAATCGTTGAACTGTTCCTTTTAAAGAGAACGTAGCGTTAAAGGGCATGGGCTCTCCCTAATAAAAACACCCATTGGACCTGAAGAGAGCACAGCAAGAGGTCGCGAGATCAAAACAGACTGGATAAGAGACAGCAGGCGCAGAATTAATATAAGAAGATAAAAAAAACAACAACTCCAGTGTGTAAACAAATCGCGGTATAACCAAACTGGAAAGGGAACAATTTATTTCTTTTGCTGTCAAGTCAGCTAATAAACTACGAGGGGACTCGGTAGTCCAGAGGCGAGGTGTCAGCCTCTCAACCAAAAGGTAGTGGGTTCAAGCCCCGCAAACGATTGGTCAATTATCTCGATGTTTTTAAAGCAAAATCTACCACCCCCCCCCTGGTCCAGGTAGATGGATCGATACCTAGTCCCATCGAAGACGGATGATAAAAGGGAGGTCATGTACATATCATAACACTGTGTGCACGTTAAAGATCCCTTGGCTGTTTACAGGGCAGGGAGGGCAACATTAACAATTCTACCAAAAACCCCGATATCACCTTAGTTGTGGATGTGGTTAAATCAAATCAAAATAAGATAAATTATGATCTTCTTGGTGGTCAAACGCACCGCCCCAAAACACAGCGAAACAGTCTTTAATGTACAGATGGCTACGTCATGTACACGAAACATCCAGGTGTCCATTCACGATAATAATAAAAAATAATAGTTACCATCTACATACTAGGATGAAATGGTGTCAATTAGCTAAGATACAATGGCAACAAATAAGGTTGAGTCACAAGGTGGAGATTGTCTACTATGTTCTTCTAGCATAAAGCGAAACAGACGGTATTATTATTATTATTATTATTATGATTTTACTCGCATTTGGACAGGACGTTGGTCTGCCGTTGGCTTTTCCTCCTAGTTGTAGCTAATACTAATTCTCATTTAGGGAAAAGGCCTTACATGTTACCTTCCCAAGACCACAATGTTGTGTCTTACTAGAATTCAAACCCATAACCTCACGGGTTGAAGTCATTATATTTTCCTACAAAAAAAACAACCCAACAGCAGCAGGAGAAGAAGATGAAGAAGCAGAGCAACAGCACCAGTACTGGTAATAGTAGTAGTAGTAGTAGTAGTAGTAGTAGTAGTAGTAGTAGTAGTAGTAGTAGTAGTAATAGCAGCAGTAGTAGTAGTAGTAGTAGTAGTAGTAGTAGTAGTAGTAGTAGTAGTAGTAGTAGTAGTATAAGTAGTAGTAGTACTAGTACTAGTAGTTAGTAGTAGTAGTAGTAGTAGTAGTAGTAGTAGTAGTAGTAGTAGTAGCAGTAGTAGTAGTAGTAGTAGTAGTAGCAGTAGCAGCAGTAGAAGTAGTAGCAGCAATTGTTGTTATAGCAGTAGTAGTAGTAGTAGTAGTAGTACCAGTAGTAGTAGTAGTAGTAGCAGTAGTAGTAGTAGTAGTAGTAGTCGTTGTTGTTGTTGTTGTAGTATTAGTAGTAGTAGTAGTAGTAGTAGTAGTAGCAGCAATAGTAGTAGTAGTAGCATCAGTAGTAGTAGTAGTAGTAGTAGTAGTAGTAGTAGTAGTAGTAGTAGTAGTAGTAGTAGTAGTAGTAGTAGTAGTAGTAGTACAAATAACAGTAGCAGTAGTATTAGTAGTATTAGTAGTTGTTGTTGTTGTAGTAGTAGTATTAATAGCAGTAGCAGTAACAGTAGTAGTAGTAGTAGTAGTAGTAGTAGTAGTAGTAGTAGTAGTAGTAGTAGTAGTAGTAGTAGTAGTAGTAGTAGTAGTAGTAGTAGTAGTTGTTGTTGTTGTTGTAGTTGTAGTAAACACCATTTTACGTATTTACAGTGGTTTTTTCACGGCTAACAAAACCAAGGGACCGTTGCGTAACATGAATACATCATGCTCAAATTTCGTTGCCAATGGTGATGAATTTTGGAGGCCATGGAATCTTGTTCCTAACTCAAGAATATCAATTCGGCTTTAGCCCTCCCGATCGTTTGTTTCCCTTTGCTAAATCGCTATTGACATGGAGTGGACAACAGGGCAAAAGATATTTTGCGTTGATGTTTATGCCAGGACATTCTTTTTTGTGCATAGACACTTCATTCACTGACTTTGAACCCTTGTGACTTTTTTTCTGTGGGGAAAACGTAAGGACCATTACTACAGAGAGAATCCCAAGCAAACAACCGATTACCTAACATGTATGTACAGAGAACAACGGATTAAATATCCGATGACATGTGTAGAGATGTTTGAACACTTCAAAATCTGGCTCACCCTTGCTTTTGCCAGACATGGTGGCCACTTTGAGCATGTCCTTTAAAATAATGTAAAAAACCTGTTCGCTGGTTGTATGTTTTACACTAAAATGCTTTTATCGGGTCAGTGTGTTCCCACTTTTAACAGGTATACTACTGTTGACTTCCCAAACAATAATGTTAATTTGTAACTGCGCCTTCACTTGTGGTTGTCAGTTTTGACATTATTTTTAAAGTTGATTAATTTAATTTACATTGAGTGTATGAATGTCAAAATTTGACACAACAAATTTCAATTCACAGTTTTTTCAGCCCATGGTTTTAGTTTTTAATGTAAGGGCATATTTTTTCGTTTAAAACAACTTCTGTAGGTTCCGGTTTGTTTGTTGTTGTAGTCACCTGGTATTAGGAGCATTTTATTTGATTGGATTTACTCACATCCACAACTAAGGTGATCTTGGGGCTTTTCGTTAGCATTTTTTAATTTGCCCGGGCTGCCCTGTAAACAGCCAAAGGATCTTTAACGTGCACACAGTGTTGTGATATGCACACGGGACCTCTTTTTTTATCGGATGGGACTAGGTGTTGATCCACCTACCTGGACTAGAGGGTGGGGTGGATTTTTACTCTAAAAACATCGAGAAAATTTGCCAACCATTGGCGGGGCTCGAACTTACTACCATTTGGTTGAGGCCAACACCTTTGTCTCTGGATTACCGAGTCCCTTCTTATGAGCTAGACGAATGTTTTTAATGCATGTTAAAGCCAAGTGTCAATATTAATATTGCTGGTATTAAAACAAAACGATCAAAACAATACTTGCAATTAAATGGACACTTTCTTCAGGATTCGGTTGTATCTGGTATGGTACTAAGTTATGAGAATCGGATCAACACTAATCAATTAATCCACTGGATTAAAGGACCAACCGCCCCCTGATGGAAATGTGGTAGCACGTACGTTTCGAGTCAGCTGCCTCAGCGCACATCCAGCCATTGTTATTTGCCTAACCTGAGATTAGCAGTAGCACTGGAATCCATCGATGCAGAGAAGAGGGAGAGAGAGAGAGAGAGAGAGAGAGAGAGAGAGAGAGAGAGAGAGAGAGAGAGAGAGAGAGAGACAGACAGACAAACAGACAGACAGACAGAGAGACAGACAGACAGACAGACAGACAGACAAGACAGACAGAGACACAGACACAGAGAGAGACAGAGACAGACAGACAGACAGACAGACAGAGAGAAAGAGAGAGACAGACAGACAGACAGACACAGACAGACTGACAGACAAACGATTTGTTTTACTAATTGATGAATCTTTGACATACGCCGTATTTTAAATAGACCTCCTTTTTTTCTCTCGGGGTTTTTGGATGACAATACAAAACAATAACAATGGTAATTGCAATCAATCAACCAATCAATCAAGGAATCAATCAATCAGTCAATCAACCAATATATCAATCAATCAACCAATCAATCAATCAATCAGTCAATCAACCAATATATCAATTAATCAACCAATCAATCAATCAAACAACAAATCTATACATGTATATTGTATGACGTGTATCAATTATAAATGGACTGACAACGTAAGACAAAAAAGAACAACTATGGTAATTAGTGTCATCTTGACATTTCGCCGTGCAGCTCTGTTCATGATGGCGGTGGTTTCTGGGTTGATCACGACTTGACCCTCTGGAAAAAAGAAGAAAATATAGCATTATAATACTAATAATAGTTTGACACAGTTGACTTATTGTTTGCCTCCATATTTGTCAGCAAACGTAATTTGAGAAAGGCTATTGGTTTCACGCGGTATCAGGTTAATAATATATTCATATATGCCTGTAAGTTTTATGTATGTATGTATGTGTGTATGTATGTAAGTATGTATGTATGTGTGTATATATGTATGTATATATGTACATATGTGTGTATGTATATATTTATGAATTAATCTACGTATGTGTGCATGTATGTATGTGTGTATGTATGTATGTATATATGCATGTATGTGTGTGTGAATGTAGGTATGCATGTATGTATGTTTTTGTGTGTATGTATGTATGTATGTATGTATGTATGTATGTATGTATGTATATATGTGTGCGTGTATGTATGTTCTGTACGTGTGTATGTTATGTAAATATATATGTACCTATGCGTACATGTATATATGTAGTTATGCCTGCATGCATGC
>JAXRKP010002043.1:20000-27500 GCA_037039925.1 Doris montereyensis
AGCATAATATGTTTGCCCCGTAAAGTAAGTAAGAAAAGCCCTGCATCGGCATGACGGCCCACAGAGCCGGATCTTATCCGGTTTCTATAGCATGAAGTGGAACAGGTAACAATAATCACATCCTTGACAGGACAAGTCTAACGCAATATTTCACTCTCAATCTATTGCTTGTACCTATTTGCATATGGGTTGAGTGAAGAATAGTATGCACGTTAAGTGTTTTTCCAAGGAAAAAACGTCAGAATTAGCTTTGCTAGGATTTAAACCCTGAACTTCATGTTCTCAAGTCCGACAAACCAAAGGCTGCTCCCGGAAAACAAAAGATAAAGACCTATGTATGGAATGTGAAGAGTGTTAACGTTTTCTGCTATTAGTTTTGTTTTGATTGTGTTCTAGCTTCTGCTCATAAACAAGCTGGGAAAATTGTAGAATCTAGACTTGTGTATAACTCCAGCAGGGACCTAGCGAGATTATACATCAAGACTGCTTCCCAGCAATCAAAATTTAAATAATGATAATACTAATCCCAATCTAATGGTTGACCTTACGAACATATTTTGTTTAGTAATCTCAAAATAAAGGACCAAATGCATGTTGTTGTTTTTTTTTGTATATGAATTGTTCTCCGTTCCTTTTTAAAACAATAATATTTTTAAAATTCTCTTAGTTTTGTAAGTAGGCTATTAATTATTTGCATTCATTGTTCCCTCTAAACCTTGCGCATGTGAGCGCGCACACCAGGAATAAAAGATGCGTACACTTGCGAAATGTCTGTGCACACCAATTCAAAACAAAAACATGCACGTTATTTTAGAAACTTTTATTGAGATCTACACCAACATGGGATTTTTTTCGTCAAACTTTGCACAACACCAAACGTTTGCGCACATATATCACAACAAAATTGAAGGGAACATTGTATTCTAAAATAACTTTTAAAAAAAGAAGAGTTTTAAGGCCAGAGTTCCATTTACTTTAATACAGAGGGATCTAGATCTAAACAAAAATTAATTGTTGTGCATTTTTATAGGACTAACGCAATGAGGTGACTCAGGTCAAAGGAAATATTGACCTGAGACGCCTCTCGCTCGGCTTTCACCTCTCGCACTACATAATATATTTCATAAAAAGATTCAATGAATGCTCCCGTAACACGTCACGTGATAAATGTTTTGTAAATACGGAAATGGGAAGGAGGTGGGTCAAGAGTTGTTATCTTTGTTGTCTAGTGCAGTTTTGCAGGTTGATGCTTGCAGAATTTTTTCTGCAGTTTTATCAAGAATACAACGTCTTGCTCATTTTTAAGTGGCTTGTAAACATGTTACGGACAGATTGCAGAATGCCATTTGTATGACTTATTATTGAATTATGTAGATCTAGAATACTCTAGATTAGTCATATATGATATAATCTAATATCTACATTTCTGAATCTAATCTAGAGCTAGATGTAATGTAGAGGCTAGATCTAGAATCTAGATACCATCAAGAAGTAGTCACAAACAAACGTGGGAATATGATAAGTTTCTTTTAGAAATTTGTAGCATCATAAAAAGAAATTGACATAGATCTAGATCTAGATCTAGATTTATTTTTAACCAAAATAATCATTTATTTTCGTAATGTTTATTGATCAGACCTTTAAGCCTAGAGCTCAAACTCAAAATAAGAGGGAGGAGGATGTATAAGATTTTAATGACGACATGCTTCTAGTTCAAACTTCACATCGGTAGTGGCAGTGTCTTTGATCTATTCAAGATATTCCAATGACTCTCTGCAAGGGACGCTAGTCTGACGCAGATTTTACTCCCAAGCTAGTGTGTGTACCCATTTGCTTAATATGTGTCACATGTCTTTTCCAAGGAACACAATGTTGGACCTAGCTTAGCTAGGATTCAAACCTGGGACGACATGATCCCCAGTCAGGCAGCCTAACTGCTCAGCCACCAATGCCATTTTTTTTATTTTATAGGCCTTTTACTTTAGAAAGTAATTTCTCATGTGTATGTGATTTTTTCATAATTTATCACAATATCATTTAACATGCCATACTGTTTCTACATTAAACTCCTAATATCTACTATGTCGTTAGTTTTCTTTATGATAACACTACCTATTTTCAAACATGTATTTAACATTTATATAACAGACATTAGGCCTATATAATGTGTTTGCTTCTTCGATGAAAGTGCTATGCTGCATTTGATATCTTCATTGAAGTAATAGTCACCTGATGCAAACGAATAGATAATATCCAGCTGATTTTGATTAGTGCTTACCATCCTAAACAGGGGTGCCAGTGGCCGAGCAGTTAGGCTTTTGGACTGGGGATCATGAGGTCCTGAGTTTGAATCCTACCAAAGCTAGGTCCAACGTTGTGTTCCTGGGAAAGACACTTAACACACATTTTCTCCACTCTACTCAGGTTTTAAAGATTATAGCAAGCTATAGGTGTGTACATTTTTTTCCTTTTGTTTAAGTAACGTTTGCGTTTATTTTGTATCGATAGACATCTTTTTATTTTATGATTCATTCCTATATACATAGCTGCCAACTAGTACGTAAAACAATGTATTTATTATGTGTTTTGGGCTTTCAATCAGCAAGTCTGTATTGACTTTGAAAGTATTATAATTGTGAGAGTTAACTATTCTTATATTATATTACCTTAAGATAACGGCAGAGACTCAGACAGATTGGGATAACAGTCTGGAGATGCCATTCTAAGGTTGAAAAACTACTGTCGCACTTCGCCAGGAAGGCCCGTGCTCGGCAGATTTTTGTTGTTGGTTGCCGTACAGGGGGTTATTTAAAGTTGTTTTCAATGCATCCTGGAATATTACGGGCCGTTGTTGGGGATAGAATTAGTTTGTATAGTCAGAGTCTGTTTTTCAATTTGAAAAGGTAGGAAACTATGTTCATATTTTCTTTTCATCTTTTTCAGTATTGATTAAGACAGTAGGTGTGGTCTTTTAAAAACTGTCCCTAATGGATTTAGCATTCAGACACTGTGCCACAAGAGACCTCAATAATGAACTTGTCGAGGCCGCAGCTAAAGGTGACCTTGATAACGTCCAGCGCTTTCTGCAAAACGGAGCCAATCCAAATTTCATCATTAGAGTGGAAGATCATTTGAACATCGAAGACTTGGTGTATAGAAGCACGGCCTTGATGAAAGCTGCGCATAATGGCCATCTTCAAACTGCTATTACCCTGCTTCACCATGTGAGAAGTTCTGATGATAGGAAAATTTCTACTTACTGGACTGTGTTAGTAGAAACTCTAAGAAACAATGCCTTTAAGAGACAATCTCTTGCATTGAATTTTAACTCAGAAGGGATACTGTCTCTTGAAGAACTTCAAAACTTGAATGAATTTTCCTTGGTATCAAAACATTTTAAAATTATGATTTACTTAATTGAAGAAGGAGTTGATATCAATATTATTCTTAGAAATGGAATGACACCACTGATGATAGCTGCACGTTCTGGTTCAACAACATCAATGCAATTTCTAATTGATCATGGAGCTGATGTCAATTTGTTATTATACAGTAAAGACAAAGTTATGTACTCTGCACTAATTTGTGCAGTGAGGGAAATTCAGGAAGAAGCTACTACTCTGTTACTTAAACATGGTAAGATTCTTGAATTGTTATATAATGTTTGCTTTCTGAAATAGAATTCCTGAGATTTTTAATATAGAAATTTCAAATGAATGTTTCCTCAACGTGCAATCTTATTGGGTTTTTTTCTAAATATTTTGGGACAGATTCGTAGTAAAAATTTCTTATGAAAATTGGAAATTACTTTGTTGAAAACTACTTCTCTAAGTTAATTTAGAGTACTATTACACTGTCAGATACTCTCCTTTTATTTTGGTAAAAAGTCTTATTTTCCCTGTTCCTTGTAAATGTATTTTTATTAAGACAGATATTTTTCATGTTTTTAATTGTGCGTTTTGTGTCTGTATAAATAACATAGAGACGTTTCTTTCATATTAGTATTTCCACTGATTATGAATTTAAGGGCAGATTGTAGTATTTCTTAGGTCTGATTATTTTAAAAAGTAACCATTTCTTTAGGAAGAGGGTGTAAAATGGTCTTTATATCTGTCAGATTTAATTGTCTCTTGTGACTTTTTACTGTTGTCTTACAATTTATCAATTTCATTTGCTGACCTTATCATATGACATTAATTTTACACTCAGAATATAATTATATATTTGCCTAGTGTATGTTATCAAACTTTTTTCATGGTATCATCTATTCTTTGTTTTATCTGTCAGGTGTTGAAATGGATTCTATGCAAGCGTGGTTAGCCTTCTTCGTTGCTATTTCAAGTGGAAACATGAGCATAATAAAACTGCTAGTGAGTTACGGAGCAAGGCCGGTGATGATGCAAACTTATGATCTCTATAAAATGGATCTTATAGAACTGAATGACATATCAATGTATAATGATAAAGTCTCACCCTTGTATGTGGCACTCTATTCAAATCAACCTCAGGTTGCTTGGTATTTTCTTAGCATTGGATTCATTACAGATTTTGATGTCAAGTTCTTAAGTAAACAAAATGATCTGCGATGCCGTTTGGAAGCCGATGAGAACTATTCGAGAGTTTTGGAAATTCTTAACCACATAAAACATGAGCCTATGCCATTGGTTCTCCTCTGTTTTGCGCGCATACTAGAACGTCTTTCACGGAAAACAAGGATACGGAATTGTTAGAGTGTGTTGACTCTCTCAGGATACCCAAGGGCATGAAGAGTCGTTTGATGTTTGGGAGGACCTATTGTAACAATCATAGTTAATCTATTTTCTGCATTTAACTTATCATATAAAGATCCTAGCATGCTTAATATATTTTCACTATACTTATGTCTCCATTAAATTATTGTAAAGATATTAATTAGATTTACCATTTAAATTATTGTTGAATTCATAATTGGGTCATATTGATAGTAAATGACAGTAATTGACAACTCCGCTCAGGTATAATTTTTTGTCTTAGTCTTTTCTTCACTTATTGTCCATTCTAAAATATACCTCCCTCTCTGTCTGTCTGTCTGTCTGTCTGTCTGTCTGTCTGTCTCTCTGTCTCTCTCTCTCTCTCCTCTCCCTCCCTCCCTCCCTCCCTCCCTCCCTCCCTCCCCCCCTCCCTCCCCCCCTCCCCCTCCCTCCCTCCCCCTCCCTCCTCCCTCTCTCTCTCTCTCTCTCTCTCTCTCTCCTCTCATCTCTGTTCTTCTCTCTTTCTTCTCTCTTTCTTCCTTTTCCCTTTGAATTCAACCACCAATTTTTCTTTCCCTTCTGCTTATTTTTTTATCACTCTACTCCATTCCTTGGTTCTATTCCTCTGCACTCTCCTTTCATCGCCTAGTCAGCTTTATCTTCTGTGATCACACACAGGGTTGTACCTGAAACATTGTGAGTCTAATCTTTTTTGGTGGAGTTGTCACTTATTGTCACTAACCGCTGTTGACTTGAATCTACTGTTGTTTCTTCCTTTGTTTTACATTTACTTGTTTTTTTATTGTGCAATATTTTTTACAAAAAGACAAATTGATTAACTGATTGGGTTTTAAATGCATAAAGATATCCTCGGGAAGTGGACATTGATTTCAAATTGTTATGCCATGAAAATGACTAATTATGAACTGCCACAGTTGCATTCACACATTTGCTAAAACAAAATGCCTATCAAATGTAGACAACATCTTGAAAACACAAGACACCCATTATACAAGCAATATGACAGATCCACTCACAGTGGTAGACTTCTCTCACACAAATGTCAAGCTGAGAGATTACAGAATTCCTTTGTCCCCTCTCAAACAAACATAAACAAGCAAATACCCCAAAAGGTTCTATATCATTCTTTCTTTCTTTATCAGATCCCATTCTACCTTCTGGTGTATGGGTTCAGACACCTGAGATGATCTTTCTCCAAGCGGCCTTGTCCTGGTATTTTCTGTTTCCTTCCAAAAATGTTAAATTTCTATGCTTTAATGCCTCTTTTATATCTTCTTCCCACTTTCTCCGAGATCTGTCTGTGGTGATTTACCTTGGGCTTTAGCACTGTATACTGATTTATCTATTTTATTGTCATTCACTCTGTTTACATGCCCAAACCATCTCAATTGATTTATTTCTATCTTAGTTTTTATGCCATCTGCTTTGGTTTGATCTCTTACTATTGTGTTTCTACACCATATAATATGTAAAATGACAATATAGTACCAAGTGTGCTTTTATCACTATCATCATCATCATCATCATCACCAACGTCTTCATAATCACCATCATCAACATCATCATCATCATCACCACTACCATCATCATTACCATCATCATCATGAAACATCCTTATCAATTCGTCTTTATCAAAACCATCATGATCACATCTATTATAACTGTCATCATTGTTGTCACTTTCATGTTTATATTGATCCACGATAATTCTGCTATCTTATTATATTAGTATGCTAAACTTAATGAATTACCCGTAATGTACAATTAAATGCTTCATAGTATTTGTAGTTTATACTTATTCTAGGTTGCATGTCTCACTGTAACGAAAACAAATTCCCCTTCATGGATAAATGTATTCAATTCAATTTTGTTTAAAATATATATATAGTATCTATGATTTTCTATTAGGTTTAGGCTATATATTGAAATTAAAAGTGGTCACTATTTCAGTGCTGCTATAGCCCATAGAGAGGGTAATTATACTGTGACAAGTTTTACTCATTTGCACCAGGGTTGAGTGAGAAAGCGTGTGTAAAACTATTTCCCAAGGAACACGATGTCAGACCTAACTTTGGCAGGACTTGAACCCAATACTTCAGGGTCCTGTCCAGGAGCCTAACTACTAGACCACTGAATTAAAACACTGTCAATAAAAAGAATAGCAATACTGATGATACTACTACTATTACTATTACTATTATTACTACTACTACTACTACTACTACTACTACTACTACTACTACTACTACTACTACTACTACTACTACTACTACTACTACTACTACTAATTCTACTACTACTATTCTACTACTACTACTACTACTACTACTACTACTACTACTACTACTACTACTACTACTACTAGTACTACTACTATTACTACTACTTCTACTCTTACTGATTCTACTACTACTATTACTACTACTACTACTACTACTACTACTACTACTACTACTACTACTACTACTACTACTACTACTACTACTACTACTGCTACTACTGCTACTATTATAGATAAAGACAAACAGTAAGGCAAGGGGCATGTCAGAAACAGGTAAACATAAGACAATATGAAAGCCTCATAGGAACAAAGACTAGGCAAATACAAGGTATAGACAGAAAAAAATCCTATTAGGATTTTTCTGTCTATTCCTTGTATTTGTCTAGTCTTTTATTTCCTATGGGCTTTCGTATTGTCTTATGTCATTACTTTTATGTCATTACTTTACTACTACTACTACTACTACTA
>JAXRKP010002043.1:37500-45000 GCA_037039925.1 Doris montereyensis
ATGCTGACAACAACAGCATCAATACATTTACTGACAACAACAGCATTACTAACAACAACAATATCAATACTAGCAACAAAAAAACAACAACAACAACAATACTAACAATAATAACCACAACAACGACGACAACAATATCAATACTAACAACAACAATACAACTACAACGATACTAACAACAACGACGTCAACCACATTAATACTAACAACAACAAAACAACAAGCAACGATACTAACAACAACGACGACAACAACAACAACATCAATACTAACAACAACAAAACAACAACAAGAGTAACGACATCAGCAACTGCCAGGTAGGGAGCATTACCATCCTCAGCCGACATCAGGACGTGGACAGATGAGTTGGGTCCAGGCCCGAGCTGGTTGAAGGCCGCCACCATCACCTCAAACTGCACGTAGTAATTTCGGGCACCGACAACTGCCGTGAAAAGTTATACGACCTTTGACCTCTCCCTGTATTAATGGACAAATAGAGATATCATGTTCCTTCAGTCTTAAGATGTAATATGTTTATGTATGTATGTATGTATGTATGTATGTATGTATGTATGTATGTATGTATGTATGTATGTATGTATGTATGTATGTATGTATGTATGTATGTATGGACATGATGAATGTATGAATGTATGTAAGTATATATGTATGTATGTATGTATATATATATGGTATATGTATGAATGTATACATATATATATGTATGTATGTATATATGTATATATATATATATGTATGTATATGTGTGTGTATATATGTATATCTATATATGTATGTATATGTATATGTATGTAAGTATGTATGTATGTATGTATGTATGTATGTATGTATGTATGTATGTATGTATGTATGTATGTATGTATGTATGTATGTATGTGTGTATGATGTATGTATGTGTGTATGTATGTATGTATGTATGTATGTATGTATGTATGTATGGTATATGTATGTATGAAATATGTATGTATATAGATATGTATGTATTTGTATCAGTATTAATGTATGTATGTATGTATGTATGTATGCCTGTGTGTATGTATGACCTTTATGTATAAATGTACAAATATGATATCATGTATACATGTGTGTACGTATGTATGCCTGTGTGTATGTATGTATGTATGTATGTATGCATGTATATGTATATGTGTATGTATGTGTGTATAACTAAGTCTATATATTGTATTTGTCTAACTAAGGTTTATCTATCTAATTGACGTATCTATCCATCTATCTATCTATCTATCTATATCTGTATATCATCAACCTATCTATATATCTATTTATCTATCAATCTATCTATCTATCTATCTATCTACCTATTTATCTATCTATCTATATATCTATCCACCCATCTATCTATCTATATATCTACTTATCTATCTATTTATCTATCTATCTATCTGTTTGTCTATATATCTATCTATCTATCTATCTATCCATCTGTCTATCTATCTATCTACCTAGTTATATCTATCTATCTATCTATTTATATATATCTAGCTATCTATCTATCTATCTATCTATCTATCTGTCTATCTGTTTATCTATCTATCTATTTATCTATCTATCTATCTATCTATCCATCTATCTATCTATCTATCTATCTATCTATCTATTTATTTATCCATTTATCTATCTATTTATCTATCTATCTATCTATCTATCTATCTATCTATCTATCTATCTATTTATCTATCTATCTATCTATCTATCTATCTATCTATCTATCTATCTATCTATCTATCTATCTATCTATCTATCTATCTATCTATCTATCTATCTATCTATCCTTTCATCCATTCAATTGTGTGTATGAAAGTCAAAGTGCCTACACTATAGTTGTCATTATACATGCACACACCGTAAAGAACACGAGTGGAAATGTAGAGTCTGTGTTGTCTTGTGCCCAAATGGTCGGACATGCTTCTTTATTATTCACACTGTATCATTATTATATTATACTATAATTATCATCGCGATAGTTCCTTGCCATTTAACGCGAGCCTTTCCTTTGTCAGGTCACCCACAGCCAGGCTTCTTATCTCATCAGCAAATAGAACAACATCAAATAGCATACTAAATGAAATTAAAAAGGTTGATCGTGTAGTTACGACAGCTTTTAAATTTAATATCTTCTTCTGCCTTTTTTTATAACTCGTTAGGAAGTATAGGCCATCAATAAACAATCTCCAATCGCTTCTCTCTTGTGTTGAGGATCCTTTCTAAGCGTACTCAACTTAATAACATGTTCCACCATTTCTCTCAACCTTGTGGACAAGTAAAAACTATTACTTGGAACGGATACCTTTGAATTTAGTTTTGTTCACGTTCAATCAACTATTGGCTAGCATTGATGGGTGAACTTAGTAATAGCAACGAAGGAGAATGAAATGATAATTTATCTTTGTTCACGTTCAATCAACTATTGGCTAGCATCAATGGATAAACTTAGTAGTAGCAACGAAGGATAATGAAATGATAAAATTACAGACCTTAACACAATCGGTCTCTGAATTTATATAATAGAGCAACACACTGTGTATGGCGAAGTTCCTTACCCAACTCCACTGTCCCTGGCTTCTTCTCTTCTTCCGGTAGTAGACTTGGTACCCGATGCCTGTTCCTGTTAAATCTTCCTCACTTAGTTCCTGTGATTGATACACGCTTTGACAGTGTTAATGCCTATATGATATATATATATATATATAAATCTTATATATATATATATATGTATATATATATATATATATATATATATATATATATACATATATATATACTATATGTCATATATATCACATATATAGATATAAATATATATATATATATATATATATATCATATATATATATATATATATATATATATATACATACATATATATATATATATATATATATATATATATATATATATATATATATATATATATATATATATATATATATATATAAGTTGTTTTTTTTTTATATGTGGTAGTCTATATTACATACATCTTAAGAAATTTAAGTACATGAACATGTATACATACTATCCTGTAACTTCACACGTACCAAGCCTTGCCAGGATTCAAACCCACGACCTCGCAATCCCAAAGCAACTGTGGGACTTGTGGCACAATCGATAGGGTTGTGAGTTACAATCACGGCGACCACACTGGCTTAAAACTTAAAGCCCTGGTTGGTTATTGGTTTGTTGTTTGTTTGTTTTTCTCTCACGAAGTTTGTACTCTCAAGAAATGAACTTCAATGGGCTTCCTCGCTCAACTCCGGGATAAATGAGTACCCAGCTATGTTTAGGCAGAGAAAGATCTTATTAGATGGTTTGTAAGAAGCGCCTAACATGCTGCTGTACTTCTCTCAGAGTGTTTGGGAAGTGATTTGAAATAAAGTGGCGAGTTGGAAGATAAATGATGTACAGTCGGTGAGCCTGCATGTGTGCGGAGACATGGCCTTTAAATCCACATTTTTATACCAGAATATTTGGAGAAAAAAACGAGGAGAAAAGATGGGGTGATGGAGAAGGGGGTGGGTTGGGGGATACAGAGTGTTTAAAATGTGTGTAACCAGTCTCCTACGAATAGATTGAAGCCAATGTTTCCTCACCTCTAATCTAATTTACAGTGGTTCATGGAAAGTGAACAAATGGAGAAAAGAAAAATCCCGTATTTTTTATAATCAATCCTTGAGAAAAAAGATAATATGCAAATGGAGTCATCGATCACTGACATTTTCATGGAAAGGCTTGAACATTATGAGGAAGGAGGACTGACGACTGCATGAGATGCCAAGAAAACGTTTCGCCCTTTCCTTCGTCTTGTCTGGTCATTCTCTGTGCTTATTGACATAGAAAAAAAGGGTAAACTTTTCTAGGGAAAAAAAACAGGGCAAAAAAAAAAGAAGATAGAAAAAGAAAACGAAAAAGAACGTGAACAATGATTAAAATAATGAACTTAAGAAAACAAAGAATGAGGGGGGTGGAGGGGAGTAATTAATATCACAGAAACTTCGTTGAAAAATTCGAGCTACTTTCAATTTCACACCAAGCCGCTGTGATAATAATTTAAAACTTGAATTAGTTATTTCAATAGTGTGCCTATGTCCGTTTTCCTGGGGGGAAAATCTATGTTTTCTTTTGGCATTTTTCTCTAAATGACGTAGTTGTGACTTAGACACACTACTGAAATTTAATGACTCATTCAATTGTCCAATAAGATTGAGGAATGATATCTTGCACTTACCTCCCAAATGATAGGCAACGTTCACTTACCTCCCAAATGATAGGCAACGTTCACTTACCTCCCAAATGATAGGCAACGTTCACTTACCTCCCAAATGATAGGCAACGTTCACTTACCTCCCAAATGATAGGCAACGTTCCTTACCTCCCAAATGATAGGCAACGTTCACTTACCTCCCAAATGATAGGCAACGTTCACTTACCCCCCAATTAATGATAGGCAACGTTCACTTACCTCCCAAATGATAGGCAACATGCACTTACCTCCCAAATGATAGGCAACATGCACTTACCTCCCAAATGATAGGCAACGTTCACTTACCTCCCAAATGATAGGCAACGTTCACTTACCTCCCAAATGATAGGCAACGTTCACTTACCTCCCAAATGATAGGCAACGTTCACTTACCTCCCAAATGATAGGCAACGTTCACTTACCTCCCAAATGATAGGCAACTTGCACTTACCTCCCAAATGATAGGCAACGTTCACTTACCTCCCAAATGATAGGCAACTTGCACTTACCTCCCAAATGATAGGCAACGTTCACTTACCTCCCAAATGATAGGCAACGTTCACTTACCTCCCAAATGATAGGCAACGTTCACTTACCCCCAATTAATGATAGGCAACGTTCACTTACCTCCCAAATGATAGGCAACGTTCACTTACCTCCCAAATGATGGGCAACGTTCACTTACCCCCAATTAATGATAGGCAACTTTCACTTACCTCCCAAATGATAGGCAACGTTCCCACAGGCCCCACGCCTGCCACAACGTCTTGCACCGCCAAAATTGGAGCGGCGTCCGGTATCTTGTACAAGGGAGTTGCCTTAGACGGTGGGCCGGTTCCAAAACGATTGATAGCAATTATCCTGAAGGCGTACAGCGATCCTGGCTTGAGATCGCTTATCGTCGTATGGCATCTGTTTACGTCTGTTGAATCAACTATGTCCGTAAAATGGACATTGTCCAATAAATTTCTCCATTCGGGATTAAAATTGGTATGAAATTGGATATGAAACATTTTTACTTGCGAACCATGTTTTGCACCAACAAGCCAAGACAATGTGACATTTCGATCCAAGGCTACTCCCTTTACTCCCGAACATTCTCCCGGCGGTCCCTCGACTTGGATAAAAGCTGAGCGACTCGCCTTTCCATAGACAGTCGTCGCGGTACACGTGTATGCCCCTGTGTGAAATAGTTGAGCCTCGATGATGAAGAGACCCGGCACACCGTCGCGAATTCCTGCGTCATAGTGGGCGTCTCGGTCTGTTTCGATCATCTTCCCGTTGAGATCCCACACGTAGACGAGATCTTGAAATTTGGCATCGTAAGACGCCTGGCAGAATATGAAAGTGCTTCCATTGACAATGACTCTGTCATCTGCTGGAACTATAAATATATTTATTTTCTCCGTTAGGATTAAATGACCCTCGCTCGTGGTACTTCCGAATCTATTCGTGGCAGAACAGCTGTAGGAACCCTCGTCGCTTATCTGCAATTCTTTTATCAATAGATTGCCATTAGGCAGTTCACGAACTCGACCGTTAGGGTCTTCTGCGAGTGACAACTCCATGCCATCTTTCATCCACTCAATGGAAGGTTGGGGTGACGCCTCTGGACGGCAAAAGAAATGTCACCGAGCCTCCAATCGTCCCTATCAGTGATTGGTCTAGGGGGTATTTGGCAAATGATGGTGGAAAAGCGAGCACTCTCAGTTGAACGGTTGCTACGGAAATACCGTATCTATTGTTTGCTTCACATTGATACATTCCTTCGTGTTTCTCCTTGTCAGCTTTATCTATAAGCAAACGATTCCTGTGTACAAGTATACCATCTTTTATGGAAGTAGACAGAGGCTTGGCGTTTTTGTACCATCTGTACGTTGGTTCAGGAATGCCATATGCGTTACACAGCCATACAATTTTTTCGCCTACATCCACGTGCTTGTCTCTCATTGGTGTAAGGAAAAAAGGGGCGCTTGTACTTGAAGGAAAATAGATTTTGTAGTAACAGCACTATTTCCTCGCTGAACACGACAAGTGTAATTTCCCGTGTCCTCCAACTGAGCATTGGGTATAAACAATTTCCGGCCGTGATCCACAAGCCTGGATTTTTGGTGTGGCACCGCCATCCTTTGTCCACGAATAGTACAAAGGCAGTCTGCCGTATGCAAAGCATTCCAGAATAAGAAGGTTGCCTCGCAGTGGTGGAGAGGGAGTGACAAATGGGAAATCGTTGTGGATATCTGGACCGTAATTTGATGGCGATTCTCCCTCAACGATAAGTTGGATGCCAAGGCTGGTCCTGCTAGGATTTCGATCTGTGGATAGCCTCGCTCCGCTTGAAGCCATAAGCGTAGCAATGCAATGGTAAACGCCCGCGTCCATAACAGTCACCTCTGAAAAATAAAGTTTTCCGTTGTACGAGATATACTGATAAGGGTGAAGGTCGGTCCTCAGAAACAATACACTGCCAGCGTCTTTATACCACTTGATGCTGATGGCAGGGTTGTATATTAGAGTGTCACAAGTAAGGTAAGCACCTCTATATAGTTTGGCTCTCACGTTTCCTCCTCCATCGTTGGAAAACTCCATGAGAAAACCGAAGTTCAGTCCTGCCGGCTCGGAAATTGCAGATCCCATGGTATTGGATGCAATGCACCGGAAACTTCCGGTGTCTACGTTTTCAGATGGTTCATGGAAGACAAGTTTGCCATTGATAATTGTGTATCGATCTGTTGTATCATCGATATCCTTCAATTTGTTATTTCCTGTCACTCTATACCACTTATACGAAGAGGAAGGAAAGCTTTTAGCTTCGCATTCTAAAGAAATGTCTGTTGCATCATCAATGACTGTTATTGTTTGGGGTTGTACAGTGAATTTGGGCCCCCTAGGTATCAAATTTGGATCACGAATATCTGATCCATAACCTGGAGAAGAGAACAAAAGGAAAGAAAGGAAACTCTCTCTAAAGAGCTGAAAAACCATCAGTCATCTTTTGAACAGCTTTTCATGAACCTTCATACTATATCATGAGATTTAATCTCATCAATCATATTAATCTGATATTTGAATATCAGAGAAAAAAACGTTAACAGATTTATCATCTTCGCCTACTATCAACAAAAATTTTACAGACAAACAGTGAGGCAAGGGAATGCACTGTTTTTTTTTACCCCTACAGATCTATGTTATATCTACTTCAGAGGCATACTACATATTGT
>JAXRKP010002043.1:52500-65000 GCA_037039925.1 Doris montereyensis
AAACCAAACCCCCATAACGGATAGTGAGTGGACTTTGGTTTGATTTAATCAACTACATTGACATCCATAACTATGTGGCGTCGGTAAGCGTTAGGCTCGGACTGGGGTTGGGGGTCAACACATTTAACCACGAATCCTAGCAAAGCCAGGTCCAAATGTAAACACAGGAACAGACACTTAACAGGCAATAACCAAATAAAAACACAGGTAAAAATGGCAACAAACAATAACCAAGTAAAATACAGAAACAGCTAACGACAACAATAACCAATTAAAACACTGTTCAGCTTCACAACAATAACCAAATAAAACACAGAAAAGCAACGGCAACAATGGATTTTAAAAACAGTTCAGCAATAACATCAACAACTAAGGTAATCTCGGGGGTTTTGGTAGAATTTTTACAACATTTTGCCAAATAAAACACAGTAAACAGCAAGAACAACAATAACGTGCACATAGTGTTGTGATCTGCACACGGGACCCCCTTTATATCTTCTGTCTCTGAAACACAGAAACGAACAACAACCTAACCAGAATAAAACACAGCAACAGCAATAAAAATTTAGCCAATTTTAAAACACAGCAACAGCAATAACCAATAACCAAATGAAAAACAGAAACAGCAACAACAACAATAACCAAATAAAACACAGCAACAGCAATAACAACAATAACCAAATAAAACACAGAAACAGCTGTCAACAGTTTTGTTTTTTGTCTAAACACAGCAACAGCAATTGAATAACCAAATAAAGACTTGAATAACTCATAACACCAATAAAATAAACATAGCAACAGCAACAACAACAATAACCAAGATAAAACACAGAAACAAAATAATTATGTAATATAATCAAAACACTCCCAACAGCAATAACAACAATAACTTTAAAAAAACACAGAAACAGCAACCAACAACAATAACCTTAAGCACAGAAACAGCAACAACGACAACAGGAACAACATTAAACACAGGAACAGCAACAACAACAATAACCAAATAAAACACAGAAACAGCAACAACAACAATAACCAAATAAAACACAGAAACAGCAACAACAACAATAACCAAATAAAACACAGAAACAGCAACAACAACAATAACCAAATAAAACACAGAAACAGCAACAACAACAATAACCAAATAAAACACAGAAACAGCAACAACAACAATAACCAAATAAAACACAGAAACAACAACAACAACAATAACCAAATAAAACACAGAAACAACAACAACAACAATAACCAAACAAAAACACAGCAACAGCAACAACAACAATGAAACCAACCAAATAAAACACAGAAACAACAACAACAACAATAACCAAATAAAACACAGAAAACAGCAACAACAACAATAACCAAATAAAACACAGAAACAGCAACAACAACAATAACCAAAACAAAAACAACAACACGAACAACAACAATAAACCAAATAAAACACAGAAACAGCAACAACAACAACAATAACAACAACAACAACAATAACAACAATAACCAACAACAGAAACAGCAACAACAACAACAACAACACGAAACAGCAACAAAACAATAATCAAATAAAACACAGAAACAGCAACATCAACAATAACCAAATAAAACCAGAAACAAGTTGATTTTCTAACCAAATAAAACATTGGTTAAAGCAAAAACAACAATAACCAAATAAAACACAACAACAGCAATAACAACAATAACCAAATAAAACACAGAAACAGCAACAACAACAATAACTTCAAATAAAACACAGCAACATCTAAACAACAACAATAACCAAATAAAACACAGAAACAGCAAAAAACAATAACCAAATAAAACACAACAATATCAACAACATCATAGAAAAAAACACAGCAACAGCAACAACAACAATAGCCAAATAAAACACAGGAACAGCAACAACAATGTTTTTAAAACACGACAACAACAACAACAATAACCAATTAAAGTTGGGGACAGCAACAACAACAATAACCAATTAAAACATGACAACAACAACGACAATAACCAATTAAAACACGACAACAACAACAACAAAAACAATTAAAACACGACAACAACAACAACAATAACCAATTAAAATACAGCGACAACACCAATAACAATGTGGTATTAAAACACAGCGACAACACCAATAACAACGAAATAAAATACAGAAACGAAGACAGCAAAAAAAAACAATTTTTAAACCAAGCTGAAAAAAACCCCAACATAAACAGACAACAAAAACTAAGACAGCAGCAAAAAAACAATAAATATATAAAGAAAGTTTGTTTTACACACACACACACAGACATACATACACACACACACACACACTAAGAAACATAATTAGATTATATATCCAAGGTTAATCCATCGACTACACCTACTTGTTTTTCTCGTGTTGTTTAAGCCATTGGGCCAAAAAACGTGTTGTCTCCCTTTGTGTTGAGACCGACTAGTGTGGCTCCGTTTCCTAGGTATTGGCAACCGAAGGAACAGAAGCACCCAATGACGTAATAAGCAACAATGTTAATCAGTTCATTGACATCATCAGGCTTATTATAATAATAATAATAATAATAATAATAATCATAATAATAATAATAATAATCATAATAATCATAATAATCATAATAATAATAATAATATAATAATAATAATAATAATAATAATAATAATAATAATAATAATAATAATAATAATAATAATAAGAAGAAGAAGAAGAAGAAGAAGAAAGAAGAAGAAGAAGAAGAAGAAGAAGAAGAAGAAGAAGAAGAAGAAGAAGAAGAAGAAGAAGAAGAAGAAGAAGAAGAAGAAGAAGAAGAAGAAGAAGAATGATGATGATGATGATGGTGATGATGATGATGATGTTTGATGATGATGTTGATGACGATGATGATGATGATGATAATAATAATAATAATAGTATTAATAATAATAATAATAATAATAATAATAATAATATGATAATAATAATAATAATAATAATAATAATAGTAATGATAATAATAATAATAAATCATTGTTGTCCACTCAAGGTTTGACACAGTGCTTGGGAAAATCGAAAACATGGGATATACATATATTGACATTGAAAATTGGAAATCGAAAAACATGGGATATACATATATTGACATTGAAAATTGGAAATCGAAAACATGGGATATACATATATTGACATTGAAATTTGGAAATCGGAAACATGGGATATACATATATTGACATTGAAAATTGGAAATCGGAAATTGGATGTAGTTCGTAAGATATCTAAAGTCAAATTCACACATTGAGACATTTTTACTAAACATGCCTACCCTTATATGCAAGCAAACACACAGAATGCACAGGCAGTCGTGATGATGATGATGATGATGATGATGATGATGATGATGATGATGATGATGATGATGATGATGATGATGATGATGACGATAAGTTGATTTGTTACGCTTAGTTTTGAAATCATGAGATTAGTAAACACCTGTAACAGAGCCATGTGAGATGCACACGGAAGGCTAAATGGCTAAATCAATGAAAACGTAGAAATTTCAAATAGAACAACAATGTTTAACACAAGACATGTATCAATATAAAAACATCCACCTGCATCTAAAATACAATAAGTTTTTCTCCACCCCCCACCCCCACCAACAGCCCCCCCCCCCGATCTAAAAAACGAAGAGAAAACACCAACTTGAAGAACAACACCAAAAAAAAACCCACATACACAAGGCAACCCCTCCCCTCGTCCGAGAACCTAATATAAAAACCAAATCGGAACGATGAAAGAAACCAAAACAATCAACAAGAAAACAACAATTAATTGAAAACATCTTAACAAAAACAGCCCCCCCCCAAATCTGTTTGATAAACCAAAAGAAAACAACAGTTGCCGCCCCCGTCAATCCCAACCCAAACTCAATAACAAACAAACATCCTTACAACGACTGGCAAATAAAACAATGGATGCAGATATTTATCCTTAGGAACAGTGAATAGGGAAAGAAAGAGAAATGAAGGAATAGGCAAATGCCCACAATTTTAAAAACAATAAATATATAGATAAATAAATAAATAAATAGAGACATAAGTAAATGAATAAACAAATGAATGAATAAATAAATAGATAAATAAATGAATAAATAAATAAATAAATAAACAAATAAATAAATAAATAAATAAATAAAGAAATAAAAAATAAATAAATAAATGAATGAATGAATAAATAAATAAATAAATAAATAAATAAATAAATAAATAAATAAATAAATAAATAACTACACAAACAAATAAATAAATAAACAAATGAATAAATAAATAAATCCGCTAAAAGCAATGAAACAAAAACGAGTACAAAACGGTGTCGGCACATGCACTGTGTAGGTTAATGGCCCACATTCTAAAGGAGCCTCAACAGGCTTGATGTCATACGTGCTAACCCACAACACAGTCAACTTGTTGTTTTGATTGGCGTCTTGGTGGACCATGAAGACACCAGCACAAAGCTAATTAATGAATTAACTCCATTGAAGCAAAGGAGTCTTGCCATGAACGTTAAACGACCAGAGTTGAAAGGCGGTGTAGCTGAACTGTCGTAGTGTTGTGAGCTGGTCACCACGACGACACTGGTTCAAGCCCCACGGCTGACAAGGGTGGGGTTTTTTTTTCTTCACAATGAAAGGTTCTTCGCTCCACTTTCCTCACTTGACTCAGGTGTGAATGAATACCCAGCTATAGGTAGAGAAAGTTCTTTTCTGAGTGTTAGTATGAAATGCCTATTAGGCCTATGTACTGAATGCTCCCCCGGGAGTTGAGAAAGACGTTGAATGAAATGGCCTGCCGGGGATGATTGATGTACAGTCGCACTTTGCGGGGATACAACCGTAAATTCATGTTCTTCTTTTTTTTTTATCAGCCTTCCTGTTGCCAATCCAAGTCATGTTATAGGGCACTGAACGCTTGGTTGTTGATTTTTTTTTCTACTGAGTTTTAACGAAAAAGGGGTATAATATTTATTTCTTCATTTTATTGCTAACTATTTATGTTAATAAAGAAAAAGCATATAACCTAATTAAGATTTTGCTGAACCTAGATCTTGTTTTGTTAAGTACATCTACATGAACCACTCTTTGTTTGTCTGTTCCTAAAATTTGTTGATTGGAAACTGGTGCTCTCGGTTGTTTTGCTTTTTGTGTTGTTGTTTGTTTGTTTGCTTGTTTTTGTTTTCTTTTTTTTTTGAAGCGGGGGGAGGGAGGGGTGTTGTTTGGTACATTAATGTTGATACTAATAGGGGTCATGTTGCAAAACAAACATTATAATCTGAATTAAAATTTGTAATTTTTTTTTTCCTTCATTCGTCTTTCATTGTATGTCCTTCTTTTATGGAAATTGGACGCTGAAAGTAATTTTCGCGGCAAACATTAAATGAATTTGACTTCTTATCAATTTGAAGAAATCTTGTTTTATTAGCAGTGCAGTAGACAGATAGTACAAAGTAAAACTTTTAATATCATAACACCGTTTTACCATTTTTGCTGGTGGAATTGCCACGGTAGCTAATAAGATTTCCATAAACGATGCCACAACTCAGTGAATTCAATTGTTGTGTGGCGTCGGTGGCCAAGCGGTTAGGTTGCCGGACTGGGGATCATGAGGTCCCGAGTTCGAATCCTAGCAAAGCCAGGTCCGACGTTGTCTTTCTTGGGAAAAACGCTTAACATAGATTTTTTCACTCTACCCAGGTGCAAATGGGCACAAGTACTAGCTTGGGAGTAAAGACCTGCGATAGACTAGCGTCCTGACCATGAGGGGATTATTGTCACCTGTTCCGCTTTACGCTATAGAAACCGGGAGAAGCTCCGGCTCTATATGCCCTACAGGCCTTGAAGGGACTTTATTTATTTATAATAAAATGTCAATAAACGGTGTCACAACTCTGCGAACTCACCATATCTACACTGTGTATATCTACGTCTAGTGAATAAAATCAACCACTGTGCTATTATCTGTCAGAAGAAATGTTAACAACCATGTTAACCAACTGGAATGAACTAAAGTTTAACAACCATGTTAACCAACTGGAATGAACTAAAGTTTAACAACCATGTTAACCAACTGAATGAACTAAAATTTAACAACCATGTTAACCAACTGGAATGAACTAAAAGTTTAACAACCATGTTAACCAACTGGAATGAACTAAAGTTTAACAACCATGTTAACCAACTGAATGAACTAAAGTTTAACAACCATGTTAACCAACTGGAATGAACTAAAGTTTAACAACCATGTTAACCAACTGGAATGAACTAAAATTTAACAACCATGTTAACCAACTGGAATGAACTAAAATTTAACAACCATGTTAACCAACTGGAATGAACTAAAATTTAACAACCATGTTAACCAACTGGAATGAACTAAAATTTAACAACCATGTTAACCAACTGAATGAACTAAAATTTAACAACCATGTTAACCAACTGGAATGAACTAAAATTTAACAACCATGTTAACAAACTGAATGAACTAAAATTTAACAACCAGAGTTAACAAACTGGAATGAACTAAAATTTAACAACCAGAGTAACCAACTGGAATGAACTAAAATTTAACAAACAGAGTAACTAACTGAAGAACTAAAATTTAACAAACAGAGTAACTAACTGGAATGAACTAAAATTTAACAACCAGAGTAACTAACTGGAATGAACTAAAATATTTCAAAAGCGCTGCCGTCTAAGCTCAGTCTTACTAGAAGAATATGGCTAGAATCTAGGACGAACAGAGATGACCATCATTATATTATCCTTCGCTCATTAATTTATGATTATGTTCATCTCGTTTTCCAATTTGAAAAGTAGAAATTTAACAAGTAAAACTAAAAGTTTTGTTGTCCTCTCCTCTCGAATTCAATTTAAATTTAAATCGTTCTGCATCTAGAAGAGGTTTCATAATACATTTCTTGGACTTGAATAGATTTGTTAACCCTATAGGTCGGGTGAACATTGATAGATTGCACCACGAGTTGATAGACCAATAAACACGACAAACAAAAATGCTGATGTGAGGATGTATGGAAACACGACATAAGTAGACATAAACAACAACAAAAGATGCCGTGAAAATTCTTTTTGCTTTACCCACGTCCATTCTTGTATAGTGTCGTTGATGGCCAAGTGGTTAGGCGGCTGAGCTTGGAATATTGAGGTCCTAGGTTCGAATCCTGGTAAAGCTAGGCCCGACGTTGTGTTTCTTGTGAAAGACACTGAACACGAATTTTCCCCACCTGAACCAGGTGCAAAAGGGGGGTATAAGCACTAGCTTGGAAGTAAAAACGTGCGTCAGATTAGCGTTATGTCCAGGAGGTGATTATCATCATCTCTTCTGTTTTTCGCCATAGAAACCGGGATAAACTCAGGTTCTATGGGCCGTAATGGTCTTAAAAGAAGTTTAGTTGCACCCACTCTTAATATATCATGTACTGTGTTTTTTAATGGTTTGTAAAATTTATGGATATCTGGTTCAAAGATTTATTGTGATTACACAATCGACCTTCTTCCATTATATGATCAAAATGTATGAATCTTTCTAACCTGGCAACTTCGGCTGGCTTGGGTGTATGAATTGGCTGGATAAAACACAAATCGATAGCATTGTGGTCCAAATTGTTCCCAGCCCAGTGGACAATCTGAAGAAAAGTGGCAACATTTTTATCAAGTTGTTTTGGTTTATTTTGTTTTTTTGTTTGTTTTTTGTTTGTTTGGTTTGTTTTTTTTATGTTTGGTTTCTTTGTTTTTTTTTTGTTTTTTCTTTGTTCTTTTGTTTTTTTGCAGGGGTTGGGCGGGGGGGGGGGGTTGTTTGTTTTGATGAACAACTTTAACATTTATTATCCATAGATGAAATTAACGCTCGATATTTATATTATCCGACGTACCAAATTGACCGTTTAGAGTCATAGTGTCCTTAAGGTCCTTATTACATTACACGATAAATGTCCAACGGATGGGGAGGAGGGGGAGGTGGAAGGGACTCGGTAGTCCAGACGTAAGGTGTAGACCTCTCAACCAAAAGGTAGTAGGTTCGAACCGCCAACGGCTGACAAATTTTATCCACATTTTGCCAGTAAAATCTCTCCCCCCCCCCTCCGTGGTTCAGGTAGGGAAACTACTTAGTCCCATCAGAGACTGACGATAAAACGGAGGTCCCGAGTGCAGATCTCAACACTCAAAACACGTTGTAGATTCCTTGGCTTGGCTGTTTCGAAACAAATCGTACAAAAAAAACGAGATCACCTTAGTTGTGGATGTGGGTAAATCAAATAAACAATCCAACGGATTGACTAATCTTGTCGACCAATAATTGATAGATCATAAACCGACCATTGGTCGACGAATTGGGTACCGGTAGTGTAATAAGAATATTGTATGATAAACGGCGATAAGCGATTCGATCAGCGGACAGTCAACAAACCAGACAATGCCTGATAATTGTTGTACGATTGCGGACTGGCTACGACAGGAAATGGTTGACGGCTGGCGTCTCTTTGAAGGTTGCTGCGCCTATGCAAAAGATCAAGTTTACAAACTCATTTCAAATGACATCTTGAGTAGTACAAAAGACATCAAATTCGGAATCAGCACATCAAAATTAGCAATTTGACCCGCTAGAATCACGTTTTCTTGTATATATAAGCTTTTAATTTAACAACATATCTAAATACAAATACACATCTTCCACATGTGCCTATCTAGACAACATCAAGCGTCTCGTCAGCCATATTTGTTCTCAGGTCGATGTGCTGTTGTTCGTCAAAATTGTGTATCATAATAGCGAACCCATCGGACGATTGTTGGTCGATCGTAATGTGCAACTGACAACACAATGGTTGGCCCAATGGTAGCCCAATCGGTTGGCCAATCAGAGCCACGTGTAATAGGGACTTCAATAGACATTAATTAGACAATTTTGGAGTTCTAATCCTTTTTATCAGATCCACAGTCATCACGTGGACTGCTTAGCAAAATATGACTGAATAGGCCGCGCACAGGCTGTGTTCAGGCCACGTACATGCCGCGTACAGGCTGCGTTTAGACCACGTACAGGTCACCTACAGGCCACGTACAGCAACGCACAGGCCACGTATATGCCACGTATATGCCACGTACAGGCAACGTACAGGCCACGTACATTAACGTATATGCCACGTACAAGCCACGTATATGCCACGTACAGGCAACGTACAAGCCACACAGGCCACGTATACGCCACGTACAAGCCACGTATATGCCACGTACAGGCAACGTATATACCACGTACAAGCCACGTATATGCCAGTACAAAGCCACGTATATGCCACGTACAGGCAACGTACAAGCCACGTACAAGCCACGTATATGCCACGTACAGGCCCCACGTACAGACCACGTACAGACCACGTACAGGTCACGTACAGGCCACGTACAGGCCACGTATATGTTCACGTACAAGCCACATACAGGCCACGTATATACCACGTACAAGCCACGTATATGCCACGTACAAGCCACGTATATGCCACGTACAGGCCCCGTACAGACCACGTACAGACCACGTACAGGCCACATACAGGCCACGTATATGCCACGTACAAGCCACGTATATGCCACGCAAAGCCACGTATATGCCACGTACAAGCCACGTATATGCCACGTACAGTTTCACGTATATGCCACGTACAAGCCACGTATATACCACGTACAGACCACGTACAGGCCACATACAAGCCACGTATATGCCACGTACAAGCCACGTATATGCCATACAAGCACGTACAAGCCACGTATATGCCACATACAAGCCACGTATATGCCACGTACATGCCACGTATATGCCACGTACAAGCCACGTATATGCCACGTACAGGCCCCGTACAGACCACGTACAGACCACGTACAGGCCACGTACAGGTCACGTACAGACCACGTACAGGCCACCTACAAGCCACGTACAAGCCATGTACAGACCACGTACAAGTCGCACGTAGAGGCTACGTACAAGCCACGTACAGGCTACGTACAAGCCACGTACAGACTACGTACAAGCCCATGTAGAGGCTACGTACAAGCCACGTACAGACTACGTACAAGCCACGTAGAGGCTACGTACAAGCCACGTACAGGCTACGTACAAGCCACGTATATGCGTACATACGTACAAGCCACATACAGGCTTTGTTCAGGCTACGTACAAGCCACATACATATGTTCAGGCTACGTACAAGCCACATACAGGCTTTGTTCAGCACGTACAAGCCACATATATGCCACGTACAAGCCACGTATAAGCCACATACAGGTTATGTATATGCCACGTATAAGCCACATACAGGCTATGTACAGGCCACGTATATGCCACGTACACATACAGGCCACGTACAAGCCACATATAGGCTACGTACAAGCCATTATATGCCATGTACAAGCCACGTACAAGCGACATACAGGCTACGTACAAGCGCATACAGGCTACGTATAACCACGTACAGACTACGTAATATACCACATACACGCCATGTTCAGGCTACGTACAAACCACATATATGCCACGTGTACAAGCCACGTATACAGGCTAATGCACAGACCACATACAGGTTACGTATAAGCCACATACAGGCCACGTACATAGCCACATACAGGCTACGTACAAGCCACATACAGGCTATGTATATGCCACGTACAAGCCACGTACATCACCACGTACAGGCCACATACAGACCATGTACAAGCCACGTATATACCACATACAGGCCATGTACAGGCTACGTACAGGCCACATACAGGCCACGTATATGCCACTACGTGTACAGGCCACATACAGGCCACGTACAGGCTACGTACAGGCCACATACAAGCCACGTACAGGCTACGTACAGGCCACATATAGGCCACGTACAGGCTACGTACAGGCCACATACAGGCCAGGTGTACAGGCTACGTACAGGCCACATACAGGCCATGTACAAGCCACGTACATGCCACGTACAAGCCATGTACAGGCCACGTACAAGCCACGTGACAGCCATGTACAGGCCCCGTACAGACCACATACAGGCCATGTACAGGCCTACATACAGGTCACATACAGCACCAGGTACAGGCACGTACAAGCCACATACAGGCCATGTACAGACTACGTACAAGCCATCATACAGGCTATGTACAAGCCACGTACAGGCCATGTACAGGCCACGGTACAGGTTACAAGCCACATTGAGGCTGGCTGCACAAGCCACGCACAGACTACATACAGGCCATGTACAGGCTACGTACAGGCTACATACAGGCCATGTACAGGCCATGACATGCTAATGCACAGGCCACGTACAGGCTACATACAGGTTATGTTCAGGCCATGTTCAGGCTACGTACATGCCACATACAGGCTATGTTCAGGCTACGTACAGGCCACATACAGGCTATACGTACAGGCCACATACAGGCTATGTTCAGGCACGTACAGGCCACATACAGGCTATGTTCAGGCTACGTACAGGCCACATACAGGCCATACAGGCTACGTACAGGCCACATACAGGCCATGTACAGGCTACGTACAGGCCACATACAGGCCATGTTCAGGCTACGTACAAGCGACATAGGCCATGTACAGGCTACTGATAGGCTACATACAACCATGTACAAGCTACGTACAGGCCACATACAGGCCATGTTACAGGCTACTGCATAGGCCACATACAGGCTATGTACAGGCTACGTACAGGCTACATACAGGCTATGTACAGGCTACGTACAAGCCACATACAGGCTACGTAAGCCACATACAGGCTATGTACAAGCCACATACAGGCTATGTTTAGGGCTAATGTACAAGCCACATACAGACTATGTTTAGGCTACTGTACAAGCCACATACAGACTATGTACAGGCTACGCACAAGCCACATACAGACCATGTACAGGCTACGTACAAGCCACATTCAGGCTACGTACAAGCCACATACAGACCATGTCCAGGCTACGCACAAGCCACATTCAGGCTACGTACATGCCAGGCCACATACAGGCTACGTACAAGCCATACAGGCCACATACAGGCTATGTTGCCACATACAGGCCACGTACAGGCCATGTACAGGCCACGTACAGGCCACGTACAGGCTACGCATAGGCCACGTACAGGCCACATACAGGCCACACGTTCACATACAGTACAGGCCACGTACAGGCCACGTACAGGCCACGTACAGGCCACGTACAGGCCACGTACAGGCCACGTACAGGCCACGTACAGGCCACGTACAAGCCACGTACAGGCCACGTACAGGCCACGTACAGGCCACGTACAGGCCACGTACAGGCCATGCAGGCTGCAGGCCACGTACAGGCCACATGCAGGCCGTAGCCACGTACAGGCCACGTACAAGCCCATACAGGCCACGTACAAGCCACGTACAAGCCACATACAGGCCACGTACAGGCCACGTACAGGCCACGTACAAGCAAGTT
>JAXRKP010002043.1:70000-73237 GCA_037039925.1 Doris montereyensis
CATCTGATTCTCTGTAACCGACCCGCCTTTCATGTCTGATAACAATGTCGGGAAAACGGCAAACTAACTCATGTACAGGTAGTTTTAGATTTGACAATTAAATAAAAAAATATATCCTTATTTACGTGTTAGCGTCTTGTATATAAATTAGTATATAATAAAAGTACGTACATAAATATTATATGCATAAAACATATATTACACATACGCGACATATAAATATATAAAAATGAAATATTATTAATATCAATAATAATAACAATGATGTACATTTTTATTGTGCACTTTGTCCCTACAAGGGTAAGGCTCTAGGCGCATTGCATATTTTAAGAACCAATATATGTTATATAGTATGTGTTACATTTGGTACACAATATGAATTTCATACATCAACTGTCATGAATGTGTGCAATTTATGACAAGAAAACCAACAATGCAAACAAGAAGAAGAAAGTCGTTTAACAGTAAATACTGTCATGAATTCATATTCCACAAAAACACACACACACACACATACACACACACACAATATACACACACACATAAACAAAACTTCTTCACACACAGGATGAATATGACCTTAACAATTATGCAATTTTTCTTTTAAGAAAGTTAGCTAAAAAAATGTTGCATATGATTTCTTTTTATTATAAAACTGGGTATCTAGAACTTTGCCTGTGGTGGTTAACTCAGGAACCAGTGTATGGGTTACGTGGGTGATATCAAGTACGATTATTTGATCAAATTATTACTTGATACTGATTACGCGGGATTTTTTATTGTTATGTCCAGAAATCAGAAAATCAGATCTAGTAACAATAAAAAAATCAGATCAATCAATTGCAAATACTGCTTTGACCCAAGAGGATTTTTAGTTTGTGGATCGCAAACGAATTTTTGCCAATCAATTGAAATTTACCTGTTTGACCCAAGAGTGGATCAACGAAGAAAGCGGGTCTAATTTTGAAATTTACCTGTGAAATGAGACTATAGCGTCGGATCAAGAGAAGAATGAAAGTACCATGGCGGGTCTAATGGTCTAATGGTAATGGCGGGGCTGTCTGGGAGTTAAACAAAAAAAGTTATTCACGGAATGATTTTTGTGTGAATTTCTTTACATAACTGAGTGAATTTAATGTCTTCTACTGAGGAGGTCATCCAATCTTGGATTGATATCGGCCTTTCCTTGCTTTTCTTGTTATGGGATCGATACGTTATTCTCATTTGGGAATCTTATTACCAAAATTCTTCTTAGTTAATGTCTGTAAAAAGCATCTACTTTTTCCTCCTCTGTCTGTGTTACACCCCATGTGGTACTGTTGTATGTATTTACGAGGCTGTTTAGAGTTTGGAGTCTCGTCATCTTTTATATTTTTATTTTGTCGCTTTTGATCCAAATATGTGTTCATTTGTTCATTACAAAAGCAAACAAAGTTCCTTCAAAATCAAAGACGCTACGCCCGACAGAACTAGAACTTATCCTGGTTTCAATAGCGTCAAGCCAAACATGTGATAATAATAACCTCCTGGCCAGGATTCTAATCCGATGCAGGTTTTAGCCCTGCTAGTGCTTGTACCCACTTTGTACCTTGATAGACTGGGAAAAATACGTGTTGAGTGTTTTTTTCCAAGGAACACAACGTCGGATCTAGCTTCGCTAGGATTCGAACCCGGAATTTCATGATTCGATCCCCAGTCTAGCGGCCTAACCGCTCGGCCACAGACGCCTCAAACGTGTCCATAGCCAGTTGAGAAATAATTGCCTATGTTTGATGTCTTCTTTGTCTCCAATAATGATCCCACTTGTCCACACTTCAATAGCTTCCATGTTGTCTGCTAAGTGTTGTAAATTCGTTTCTCAACTTTTGCAAATAAGTTGTCATACTATTCTAGTAACTAGTATATAATATTAAGTATAAATAGTTTCTTTTGACTATCTATCAATATAGCTAGCTAAATATCAAGATATCTGGCTACTAAATGATTATTTTTATCTATTCTATTCATCTAACTATTCATATCTATTCTATCCATCTATTCTATCTATCTATTCTATCTATCATCTATCTATCTATCTATCTATCTATCTATCTATCTATCTATCTATCTATCTACAGTGAAATCTCACATGATTCTCATATCAGATCTAACTAGTGATCGATCGATTAATCCTTCAGAATTTCCATTCGCCTGCGTGTGTGCACACCAGTTTGAGAAAAATCTGACTTCTTTCAAACTTTCTGTCCAATTTTGTGCCTATCTCAAAACCTTACAATCATAAAGCCATAAAAAATTGATTTCGACTTTCAGTTATCGTCTTTCAAGGCAGAGTTTCGATGAAGTAATGATGGCTTTGCCGATGCAAATTATGTAGGGGGGTGTTAGACGGGGGGCTTAAATGTAGCATCACCATCCAAGAGTACATACTAAGTAATAATTCAAAAAAATATGTATAAAACAAAAATATGTATAAAAATTTTATACAAAAACAAAAAAAAGGTCAGACAAGTTTCATACTCATTGAGCTGGGGTAATTATAGGAGCAGAGTCATATTTTTCTAGCCATACGTCATAGTGACGTGGTAGTTTTTCCGTGTTGTATCACGACGCCATTACTTTCGCCGAGTTTGAACAGAACGTAGCTACCCGCCATTTCGCTGCTGGATCCACGTACACAGGAAATCCCAGGAATATTGTACCCGGACTGGGAATCAAACTCGGGTCTCCTGTAGCCTGACACTCTACCGACTGAGATGTCAATGAGTCATACCTTACCTAGATCTAGTAGCATCAACAAATGCGTTGATGTAAAGAGGGGGTGGAGGAGGGGATCTAGACGATACGATCAAAAATAATTGAGAGCAGCGTGAGAGATGAGTGAGCTAAATATATAATAATAAGACATTATCTTTGATATCGGTTTGGTGTTTACGTTTATAATTTTGATTTGATTTACCTACATCCACAAATACTACACTAAGGTGATGATCACGGGGTTTTTGGTAGCATTTTTAAATGTGACCAGGCTGCCCTGTAAACAGCCAAGGGATCTTTAACGTGAACAGAAAGTGTTGTGATATACACATGGGACCTCCTTTGGTCGTCCGTCCCCGATGGGACTAGGTGTCGATCCGCCTATCTGGGCCAGGGGGGGGGGGGGGGGGGGGAAGATGGTTTGATTTTACCTTGGAAGAAAAAATCGAGAAAGATTTTCATACCGTCGGCGGGACTCGAACT
>JAXRKP010002044.1:0-17500 GCA_037039925.1 Doris montereyensis
TGTTTCTGTTTTCAGTATTACATCTGACTTAATAATTTAATTTGATTAACATAATTCAGCAGTTTTTCTGAACAAACTTGAAAGTTTATGATTAAGCATTTTAGATTATTATTCGGCTGTGTTGAGTTTAGTCTTTTAGGTTTGTAGGTGGTTGACATTTGCAGTGGTTTTAGGTTAAAATCAGTCTCATCCCTTTAAATGATTTAATCCTAGTTTGCTACATGTTTCTGGTTTCAGGTTTAGAAATTGGGCAATCCATCGTGTGCACTACCGTGTTACATTTGAATTCCTATGGTTTCATGTAGATTGTGGTTGGTTCCTAAACAATTCATAGGCCACTAAAATTGACATTGAACCAGGACATGAAAGATAACAATCAAATTTTTGTGTAAACATGTTCGTTAGAGTGTTTAGTATTACCAACAACAAAAAATTCAACCATAATCGACCATGGGGATCAAGTAATTTAAACAAAATAAATGTAAAAAAAAAAGGTCATTTTTCACATTCGTAAAGAATTACTTTGTGTAGGCAGGATCAGAGAAATAGTCAAATGAAACACAAAATGCGTTTCCTTTTAAAGTTGACCAAATAGTTTTCACTTTATTAGCATTTTAAAAATTCGAAAGGTCAATGTCATCATCAAGGTCATCTTGAAAAATTGCTCAACTATTGCCGTGTTTGGTATCAAATTAAACGTCATGACAAGACAAACACAAAGTTTATGACTATTTATGCAATTTAATGACATTTAGGTGAGCTATGGCGGTAAAAATACTATTGAGATAATAAAAAATATGCCGTTTTTTAAGAAAAAAATATGGTCGGGCTTATCGAAGACGCGACACCGATGACTTGAGGAAGTTTTGTGTCATTTCTGTAGGCCTGTTCAAGCCTATAGAGAAAGGTATTATCATTAATATTGCTACAGGTGTAGTCGCCGATAGTAGGGTTAACGTTGATGATGCACTTATGATTGGCTGGAAAGTACATGCTAAAAATAACTGGTATGTACTATGGCAAGGTTTCTTTTAAAAAAGTGACCAAACTGTGACATTCAAGGTGATGCGTAAACCCGTGCGAATCCTGAACGACAACATCTTTATGTCATCTTCTGAGATGTACCAGCGACTGCTTTCCATGGTTTGCGTCCGTAGTCCCCTTGAATTTTCTGTGTTCAAGCATGAGCTAGTACATGTGGCTCCTGCCTTATTTCATGACGATGGGAGTATGAAGGAAAACAGACAAATTTTTCCTTGCTACTCACATTATCAACATGGCATCAAACATTGTTGTAGACGACGTCAACGAGAAACCTCATTTTCTAGTGTATGATGGCACCTACATGCTTCATCGCCTTACCTGGCCAAAAGTGGGAAATGTGGTCACAGCTGTGACAGTTGTCACATGCTATTACTTCATCATTCAATCTAGATCTATAATTTTTGTTGAAAGTTGGACAACAGACTGACCTGCATGATCCTGAGTTTATATCTACATCTCCTGATAGTATGATCAGTGAAATTAGCAAAAGAGTGTTCACACATTTTATATGATTTCAAACATTTAAAATTGAAGATTTTTTTGTTTGCTCCTAATTATATATGTGTTCGATAACGGTTTTGATTAAATTCAACGCTCTCTGTTGTGAATAATTCCATCTATGAGTTTTCCTATATAAGTATTTATATAGAATTTTAAAATTTCCATATGTTTAAAAAAAGTTAGTAAGTAGATCTATAGTCTTTTAATCTTTCAACAACAACACTATCTGTATTTTAAATATGTGACTATAAACATTAAAAAGGAAATAAAAAACAGACCGAAAAAGAAAACAAAAGAATACAGAAAGAACGCCTTCAAGAATCTACCAGGTTCTAAACTTATATTCTTATCTTCTTTCTTTACTCTACATTCTTTTAAACATACAGTATGTCAAAACCTTTTGTTTTCTCCATAGAGTTTCTCCCCTTACAATGTAGCACTCCCATATTTTATCCAGTAACAAGTCTAGCATTTAGCAATTTCTCTGTAACTATAATAATATAATATCCGAATAACATTACGACACTCCTTCTCATGAATGAAATACAACATACAGAGCGGGTACCACAATACGTCATTCTGTACACCAACGATAACTGCATTCCTGTGCCAATGAAGACTTTAATGGTTTATGTACGTAGCGCTGATTTCAATAGCTCGGCAGGACAGACGGTATAGCATTTCAACGATACAGGAATTGCAGACAACACCCCCCACCCTCCCCCCACCCCTATGTCAAACAGTGGATCTAAAGATAAGGGCTTGTACATAGGGTGTCATGTATCTCATTGATATCATTTGAATAGACATACATGTAGTTCGATTAACTCGACAGACTAAATCTATATTTAGGGGGAGGGGGTAGGGGGTAGGGGGTACAGAGAAATGATATTATATATCAAATTGTCATTTATGTAAAAGAAATTAAAGAAAGCCAATAAATCAATAGCACCGAATCGTTTCGTTGAATTTCTATGTAAACAGTACGCACATTACATAGAAATGTAGTCCAGATTTCTAATGATTGTGTCAAAGATATAAATATATTCGTCCATATTTCCCCTGTTTACATTCACGTTTGCTATCTCTCTCTCTCTCTCTCTCTCTCTCTCTCTCTCTCTCTCTCTCTCTCTCTCTCTCTCTCTCTCTCTCTCTCTCTCTCTCTCTCTCTCTCTCTCTCTCTCTCTCTCTCTCTCTCTCTCTCTCTCTCTCTCTCTCTCTCTCTCTCTCTCTCTCTTTCTCTCTCTCTCTCTCTCTCTTTCTCTCTCTCCCTTTCTCTCTCTCTCTGTCTGTCTGTCTCTCTCTCTCTCTCTCTCTCTCTCTCTCTCTCTCTCTCTCTCTCTCTCTCTCTCTCCCCTTCTCTCTCTCTCTCTCTCTCTCTCGTTAATTGAGGAAATTCCTACTATTATGAGGAGCACAAAATTATGTGAGATGCACAACCATTATGTGAGGTGCATAACAATTATGGGATCCTCTCATTATGTGACATGCACTACCAGCATCTCTATGTACAACTATTATGTGACATTCACAATCATTATGTGACGTGCACAACCATTATTCTCCCAACCATTATGTGAGGTGCATAACAATTTGGGATTAATTTATGTGAAATTCCTACTATGTGATATGTGAGGAGCACAAATCATTATGTGACATGCACAACCATTATATGACATGCATAACCATTATGAGATGCACAACCATTATATGACATGCACAACCATTATGTGAGATGTACAACCATTATGTGAGATTCACAATCATTATGTATGCACAACCATTATGTGACATGTACAACTATTATGTGACATTCACAATCATTATGTGAGATGCACAACCATTATGTGACATTCACAACTATTATGTGACATTCACAATCATTATGTGAGATGCACAACCATCATGTGAGATGCACAACTATTATGTGACATTCACAATCATTATGACATGCACAACCATTATATGACATGCACAACCATTATGTGAGATGCACAACCATTATATGACATGCACAACCATTATGTGACATGCACAACCATTATGTGACATGGACAACCATTGTGTGACATGCACAACCATTATGTGAGATGCACAACTATTATGTGAGATGCACAACTATTATGTGACATGCACAACTATTATGTGACATGCACAACTATTATGTGACATGCACAACTATTATGTGAGATGCACAACTATTATGTGAGATGCACAACCATTATGTGACATGCACAACCATTATGTGACATGCACAACTATTATGTGAGATGCACAACCATTATGTGAGATGCACAACCATTATGTGACATGCACTACCATTATGTTACATGCACAACCATTATGTTACATGCACAACCATTATGTGAGATGCAAAACCATTATGTGACATGCACAACCATTATGTAAGATGCACAACCATTATATGAGATGCACAACCATTATGGGAGATGCACAACCATTATGTGAGATGCACAACCATTATGTGAGATGCACAACACAGCAGAAATGAATTGTGATCCTTTATCTAAAATTTGATCTGGTGTTTATGTTTTCGTTTACAACTGGGAACACGATTTTAAATGTTTACAGATGTTTACAACTGTGAACACGATTTTAAATGTTTACAACATTTAAATGTTTACAACTGAACAATACAACTGTTAACAACGATTTTAAATGTTTACAACTGTGAACACGATTTTAAATGTTTACAACTGTGAACACGATTTTAAATCTTTAACACGATTTTAAATGTTTACAGATGTGAACACGATTTCAAATGTTGAACACGATTTTAAATGTTTACAACTGTGAACACGATTTTAAATGTTTACAACTGTGAACACGATTTCAAATGTTTACAACTGTGAACACGATTTCATATGTTTTTACTCACATCCACAGCTAAGAAGATGTTGTGGGTTCTAGTAGGATTTTTAATTTTAGTCCGTAAACGGCCAAGGGATCTTAAACACGCACAGTGTTGTGATCTACACACGGGACCTCCTTTTATCGTCTGTTTCAGATGGTACTAGGTGTTGATTGACCTACCAGGTATTACTCGAAAAACACGAATCAATTTTGCTATCATCGAGGCTTGAACCCACGGCCTTTTGATTGAGAGACCTCTGGCTTATCGATAATAATAACAATATTAATACCAAAGATGATAATGATGATGATGTTGGTGATAATAATAATAATTATAATAATAAATGGAAAATAGTTAGAATCAGCTGAAGAAATAGAAGAATTCAAAGTAGACATTTTGGTCATTACAGAAACAAACAAAAAAGGACAAGGAATAGAAAATGTAGGACCGAATCATATTTTAATCTTCTCAGGAATAGATGTCAAAGATAGAGCTATAGCAGGAGTAGGTTTCCACAATGCATGAAATGCACGAAAAGCTACTTAAGAGTTGAAAATCTATAAGCTCATGGCCATTAGAGGTAAATCATAAACCACAACGAAGAAAAATTAAATTATTGATAGCTCATGGACCAAACGAAGACGCCACCAAAGAAGAAAAATATACCTTTGAAAACAATTTACAAATAGCTTCAGAGAATCTCAAACCGAAACAAAAAACTAATGATTTTAGGAAGTTTAAGCGCTAGAGTAGGCAACAATGTGGAAACATCAGGATTAGTAATAAGTAAAGAAATAGAGACAACAACTTCTCCAAATGGAAATAGACTAATAGCTTTTTCCTGAAGAATAACATGAAAATAGCCAACACCTTTTTTCACTTAAATATATTCACAGATTTACAAGTAGAGAAAGACAAAAGGGACAAGTCAATCATAAACTACATAATAGTTAGCAGCTCCTTTGACTTACTTGTTTTTGTAGTACAATGGATGTAAACGTAAACAGAGGAGATGAAGTATTTATTGATCATCACCCAGTGATTACTGTTGTATGGATATGAAACTTGGAAGCTATAAAAAGGAGGAAAATGATTTGACAGAAATGATTAAAAACCTAGGGGAGACAGGCAGAAACACTACTACATTCAATATGTCAAGAAGCATGGAAGTCCAAACAGGTGTAAGACGACTGGAAAAAAGGCAACGGTAGTACCAATACATAAAAAAAGGATCCAATTATGGAATGCTTAAACTATAGAGGGATATCACTACTAGCGTACCAGGAAAAGTGCATGCAAGGATTCTGGAATGAGAATAAGGAAAGAGTAGAGGATCAGATTGAAGAACACCAGAGTGGATTTAGACCAGGAAGAAGTGTACAAGACCACATATTTACAATTAGACAAATAATAGGAACATTCCTTGAGAGAAACATTGACTTGCACCTGTGTTTTATTGACTTAGAAAAGGCAGTTGACATTGTGAGGAGGGATGGACTATGGCATTGTTTAAAAGAACACAACGTAGAGCAAAATTTAATAGAAGCCATTTAATTAATTTTTTTACAATAAACCAACATGTGCAGTGAGAGTAGCTGGAAAGATATCTGAAGAATTTGATGTAGACATAGGAGTAAGTTTGTTTTATCACATTTATGGATTCAGTCGCAAAGGCATCCTCAAAAATGAAGTATGAAGAAAATGAATGTAGGTATGTGAAAGCTCAAACCAGTAAATGTATCAATGTTTTCATTTGCTGATGATTTAGTTCTGTTTGGAAAATCCGAAAGGGACCTCCAGTCAAATATCAACATAATGAATAATAAATTAAATAAAACAGGAATGAGAGAAAATGCAAAGAAAACCAAAACAATGCTAGTAACTAGGGAAGCTAAAACACAAAATCTTAATTTAGGTAGGGGAGGATTTAAACAAGTTCAAAGCTAGAATTACCAAGGAGTAATGATTAACTCAGAGGGAAAACTAAGAGAAGAAATCAGCCAGAGAATCCAAAAGGCAAGTGCAATATATAACCACCTAGGAAAGGCATTTGTAGGTAAGCAAGAATTGTCAACAAAAACCAAAATGACAGTATACAATACAGTTTATTGTCCTACTCTCCTCTATGGCAGTGAAACCTGGACCTTAGACAGAAGGGAATACAATAGAGTGCATGCAGCCGAAATGAAATATTAAAGAAGTGTAGTAGGGAAGACAAAAAGAGACAAAATCAGAAACACAACAATAAGATATCAAACAAAAGCAGATAGCATAAAAAACTAAGATAGAAATGAATTAACTGAGATGGTTTGGGCATGTTAACAGAATGAATGACAATATAATAGCTAAATCAGTATACAGTGCTAAAACTCAAGGTAAAAGACCAAAAGGCAGACCTTGGAGAAAGTGGGAAGAAGATATAAATGAGGCATTAACGCAAAGAAATTTAACTTTCACGGAAGGAAACAGAAAATGTCAGGACCCAACTTTTAATGGCTTCTACGTTGTGTTCTTTTAAAAAATGCCATAGTTCGTCCTTCCCCACAATGTCAACTGCCTTTTATAAGTCAATAAAACACAGGTGCAAGTCAATGTTGCTTTCAAGTAATTTTTCATTATTTGTCTAATTGTAAATATGTGGTCTTGTACACTTCTTCCTGGTCTAAATCCACTCTGGTGTTCTTCAATCTGATCCTCTACTCTTTTCCTTAGTCTCATTTCCAGAATCTGGCATACATCTTTCATGATACGCTAAGTAGTGATATCCCTCTATAGTCTGAGCATTCCATCGTAGATCGTTTCGTGTGTAGTGGAGATAACATCACTATGTGTACGTTCTGTCTTTATTAGTGGAGTTGTCACTTATTGTCATATTTCGCCTTTGACTTCACTCACTGTGGCTCCTTCGTATTATGTGTACGTTAAAGATCCCTTGGCTGTTTACAGGGCAGTCCGTGCAACATTAAAAATCCTACCAAAACCATCGCGGTCGCCGTAGTTGTGAATGTGGTAAATCAAATAAAAAATAATTAAAAAACCAACTTCACATTTCGTCTTCTGAATCCGTTATAAAGGGCGGTAATAATGAATAAATCAAATCTGACGCAAAATAACAGGTTATCTCCCTTTGTTGATATGTCACTGAAGCGTTGCGAACATCAATAATGTCACAGCGCTGGTTTACAACGTTGTACAATGTAGTATTAAGATTGCTTGATTTCATTGATTGATTGATTAATTAATTCATTGATTGATTGATTGATTGACTGGTTTTAACACCCTCAATGATAAGCGGTGATTTCATCGTAACATCAGGCAAGAATGTCATATATCTAAAGCCATTACAGTCACAATTTAAGGGGGAAAGAACTTTAAAATCAAGTTAAATTAAAGAAATAGCCCGGGTAATTAATTTCTTTTTTGTTTCGTCGAAATAATTTACTCTGTCCACCATGTGTCGTGATTTCAGGGGTGAATTAAGAGGAGACATGAAAATGAATGATGAATGAAATAATGAAATGGAAAGTAGGGTCTATCAACAGCAGTACCCGACTGTGGCCAGAAACCAATAGCAGAGGTCAAGACTGGACACACAGTAAGACAAACAGCGATATCACTGTCACCATTAGGCTAACCCTTATGAAGTAACCCACCAGACAATATTGGCTTTGTTTGCTTGTTTCATTGAAATATAATCTGTCCACACCATATTATGCGGTGGTCTCAGGTTGAAAAAATAGGAATCAGCAAGTTGAAAAATAAGAAAAATAGGAGGGAAAGGAAAGAAGTAGGACCTACTGGCTGCACCCATTTAGTGCCCACAGGAGCCACCACAGGCAGGGGTAGATCGTACCTTGGATAGTTAGAAATCGTGACAGTGTGCGTGAGATAGGTGGAAATCGCGACAGTGTGCGTGAGATAGGTGGAAATCGTGAGAGTGTGCGTGGAGTAGGTCGAAATCGTGACAGTGTGCGTGGGATAGGTAGAAATCGTGACAGTGTGCGTGGGATAGGTGGTGCGTGGGATAGGTATGACAGTGTGCGTAGGATAGGTGGAAATCGTGACAGTGTGCGTGGGATAGGAAATCGTGACAGTGTGCGTGGGATAGGTAGATATCGTGACAGTGTGCGTGGGATGACAGTTTGGTGGAATATGTGGAAATGTGCGTAGGATAGGTGGAAATCGTGACAGTGTGCGTGGGATAGGTGGAAATCGTGACAGTGTGCGTGGGATAGGTGGATATCGTAACATCGTGGATAGGTAGAAATCGTGACAGTTTGCGTGGAATATGTGGAAATCGTGACAGTGTGCGTGAGATTGGAAGAAAATCGTGATAGTGTGCATTGAGGATATGTGTAAATCGTGACAGTGTATTAGGGATATGTAGAAATCGCGACAGAATGTGGGATAGGTGGAAATCGTGACAGTGTGCTTCGGATAGGTGGAAATCGTGACAGTGTGCGTGGGATAGGTAGAAATCGTGACACTGTGCTTTGGATAGGTAGAAATCGTGACAGTGTGCTTCGGATAGGTGGAAATCGTGACAGTGTGAGCTTCGGATATGTGGAAATCGTGACAGTGTGCGTGCGATAGGTGAAAATCGTGACAGTGTATTGGGGATATGTGTAAATCGTGATAGTGTATTAGGGATATGTAGAAATCGTGACAGAATGTGGGATAGGTGACAGTGTGCTTCGGATAGGTGGAAATCGTGACAGTGTGCTTCGGATAGGTGGAAATCGTGACATTGTGCGCGAAATAGGTGGAAATCGTTACAGTGTGCGTGAGATAGGTGGAAATCGTGACAGTGTGCTTGGATAGGTGGAAATCGTGACAGTGAGCGTGAGATAGATGGAAAACGTGACAGTGTGCGTGGGATAGGTAGAAAATCGTGACATTGTATTGGGGATATGATGGAAATCGTGACAGTGTATTGGGGATGTGTGGAAATCGGGACAGAATGTGGAATAGGTGGAAATCGTGACAGTGTGCTTCGGATAGGTGGAAATCGTAACAGGTGCTTCAGATAGGTGGAAATCGTGACATTATTAGCGAATAGGTAGAAATCGTGACATGTGTGAGATAGGTGGAAATCGTGACAGTGTGCGTGGGATAGGTGGAAATCGTGACAGTGTGCGATAGACGGATAGATGGAAAATCGTGACAGTGTGCGTGGGATAGGTAGAAATCGTGACGGATAGTGTAAAACTTCGGATAGATGGAAATCGTGACAGTGCGTGGGATAGTGGAAATCGTGACATTGTATTGGGGATATGTGTAAATCGTGGAATAGGTGGAAATCGTGACAGTGTGCGTCTGATAGGTGGAAATCGTGACAGTGTATTGGGATAGGTGGAAATCGTGACAGTGTATTGGGGATATGTAGAAATCGTGACAGAATGTGGGATACAGGGAAATCGATGAAAGTGTGCGTGGGATAGGTGGAAATCGTGACAGTGTGCTTGGGATAGGTGGAAATCGTGACAGTGTGCTTCGGATAGGTGGAAATCGTAGTGTGCGTGGGATAGGTGGAAATCGTGTAGTTTGCGTGGGATAGGTGGAAATCGTGCCACTGTTGCGGGATAGGTCGTGAAATTTGTCTGACAGGTCGAAATCGTGCTTCGTGGGATAGTGGAAATCGTGACAGTGTGCGTGGGATAGGTGGAAATCGTGACATTGTGCGTGGATAGGTGGAAATCGTGACAGTGTGCGTGGGATAGGTGGAAATCGTGACAGTGTATTGGGGATAGGTGGAAATCGTGACAGTGTATTGGGGATGTAGAAATGGAAATCAGGGGATGTGTGAAACGTGACAGTGTACTTGGGATATGTGGAAATCGTGACATGTATTGCAGGTAGAAATCGGAATAGGTGGAAATCGAAACAGTGTGGGGATAGGTGGTAGAAATCGTGACAGTGTGCGTGGGATAGGAAATCGTGAAATTGTGGGATAGGTGTAAATCGTCACAGTTTGCGTGGAGAAATCGTGACAGTTTCAGTGGAGATATGTGAAATCGTGACATTGTGGATAGGTGGAAATCGTGACATTGTGCGTGGGATAGGTGGAAATCGTGACAGTGTGCGCGGATAGGTGGAAATCGTGACAGTGTGCTGGGAAAGGTAGAAATCGTGACAGTGTACTTGGGATAGTGGAAATCGTGACAGTGTGCGTGGGATAGGTGGGAAATCGTGACAGTTTGCGTGGGATAGGTGGAAATCGTGACAGTGTAGTGGGATAGGTGAAATAGTGTCAGTGGGGTAGAAATCGTGACAGTGTGCGTGGGATAGGTGGAAATCGTGACAATGTGACTGGGATAGGTAGAAAATCGTGACAGTCTGGGATAGGTAGAAATCGTGACAGTGTATTGGGATAGGTGTGAAATCGTGACAGTGTATTGGGGACGTGGAAATGGAAATCGTGGGATAGCTGGAAAGACGGTGTGCTTCGGATAGGTGGAAATCGTGACAGTGTGCTTGATAGGTGGAAATCGTGACAGTGTGCTTCCAATAGGTGGATAGTGTGCTTCCAATAGTGGAAATCGTGACAGTGTACTTGGGATAGGTGGGAAATCGTGACAGTGTACTTGGGATAGGTGGAAATCGTGATAGTGTGCGTGGGATAGGTAGAAATCGTGACAGTGTACTTGGGATAGGTGGAAATCGTGACAGTGGGATAGGTAGAAATCGTGACAGTGTACTTGGATAGGTGGAAATCGTGACAGTGTGCGTGGGATAGGTGGAAATCGTGACAGTGTGCTTGGGATAGGTGGAAATCGTGACAATAGTGGGATAGGGAAATGACAGTGGAAATCGTGACAGTGTATTGGAAATCGGATATGATGGAAATCGTGACAGTGTGACTTGGGGATAGGTGGAAATTGTGACAGTGTGTGTGGGATAGGTAGAAATCGTGACAGTTGGGATAGGTGGAAATCGTGACAGTGTACTTAGGTGGGACAGGTGGAAATCGTGACAGAATGGGATAGGTGGCATCGTGACAATGTACTTCGGATAGGTGGAAATCGTGACAGTGTACTTGGACAGGGATAGGTAGGAAATCGTGACAGTGTATTGGGGATATGTGAAATCGTGACAGAATGTGGGATAGGTGGAAATCCTGACAGTGTGCTTCGGATAGGTGGAAATCGGGACAGTGTGCTTCGGATAGGTGGAAATCGTGACAGTGTGCTTGGGATAGGTGGAAATCGTGACAATGTGAGTGGGATAGGTGAAAATCGTGACAGTGTGTGTTGGACATGATAGGTAAAAATCATGACAGTTTGCGTGGGATAGGTGAAAATCATGACAGTGTGGGATAGTGGAAATCGTGACAGTGTATTGGGGATAGGTGAAAATAGTGACAGTGTTTTGGGATATGGAAATCGTGACAGTGTGCGTGGGACAGTGGAAATCGTGAAAGTGCATTGTGTCGGATTAATCGTGAAATTGTGGAAAGTGTATTGGGTATAGGTGGAAATTGACAGTGTGCAGTGTATTGGGGATAGGTCGGAAATTGGCATCGTGACAGTGTATTGGGGATTGTAGGTGGAAATTGTGGCAATGTGATTGGGATAGATGGAAATTACGTGACAGTGTATTGGGATAGGTAGGTGGAAATTGTTGGACAGTGTATTGGGTCGGATAGGTGGAAATTGTGACAGTGTATTGGGTATAGGTCGGAAATTGTGACAGTGTATTGGGATAGGATGGAAATTGTGACAGTGTATTGGGGATAGGTGGAAATTGTGACAGTGTATTGGTGAAAATATGAGGTGGAGGAATTCATGACAGTGTATTGGGATAGGTGAAAATCATGAAATTGTGGGGTGAGTCGGATAGGTGGAAATCATGACAGTGTATTGGGGAAAGAGGTGGAAATTGTGACAGTGTATTGGGGATAGGTGGAAATTGTGACAGTGTATTGGGTATAGGTGGAAATTGTGACAGTGTATTGGGGATAGGTGGAAATTGTGGCAATGTATTGGGATTAGATGGAAATTGTGACAGTGTATTGGGGATAGGTGGAAATTGTGACAGTGTATTGGGTATAGGTGGAAATTGTGACAGTGTATTGGGGATAGATGGAAATTGTGACAGTGTATTGGGGATAGGTGAAATGGACAGTGTATTGATAGGTGAATGATGAAATTGGGGATGGGTGGAAATCGTGACAGTGTATTGATAAATTGGGCAGTGTAATGATTAGGTGGAAATGTGACAGTGCTATTGGATGATGAAATTGTGACAGTGTATTGGGATGGTGAAATGATGACAATGGCATAATGAAATGATGATGATGATGAAATGTGTGTCTGATAATGAAATGGGCATTATGAAATGGGCATAATGATGATTATGATGATGAAATGGGTATAATGATGGTGTATTGATGATGAAATGGGCATGATGATGATGATGAGTGATGAAATGGGCATGGTGATGGTGATGGAATTGATGAAATGGGGATGGTGATGGTGATGGTGATGGTGATGGTGATGAAATGGGCATGATGATGATGATGATGATGAATGATGATGATGATGATGATGATGATGATGAAATGGGCATGATGATGATGGTGATGATGATGAAATGGGCTTGATGATGATGTTGATGATGATTAAATGGCCATGATGATGGTGATGATGAAATGGGCATGATGATGGTGATGATGATAAAATGGGCATAATGATGTCGATGATGATGAAATGGGCATGATGATGGTGATGATGATGAAATGGGCATAATGATGATGGTGATGATGATGAAGTGGGCATGATGATGGTGATGATTGTGATGATGATGAAATGGGATAATGATGATGGTGATGATGATGACGATGACGAAATGGACATGATGATGGTGATGATGATGATGAAATGGGCATGATGGTGGTGATGATGATAAAAATGGGCATGATGATGGTGATGATGATGATGATGATGATGATGATGATGATGATGATGATGATGATTGTGGATGATGATGATGATGATGGTGATGAAATCGACGATGAGAAATAGTGATGATAGTGATGATGATGCAATGGGCATGATGATGATGAAATGGGCATAATAATAGTGATGATGGTGATGATGATGCAATGGGCAATGATGATGATGATGAAATGGGCATAATAATAGTGATGATGGTCATGATGATGCAATGGGCATGATGATGATAATAATGATGAAATGGGCATAATGGTGGTGATGATGATGAAATGGGCAATAATATGATGATGATGATGAAATGGGCACAATGATGGTCATGATGATGATGATGAAATGGGCATAATGATGGTGATGATGATGAAATGGGCATAATGGTGGTGATGGTGATGAAATGGGCATAATGGTGGTAATGGTGATGAAATGGGCATGATGATGGTTACGGTGATGAAATGGGCATAATGGTGGTGATGGTGATGAAATGGGCATAATGGTGGTGATGGTGATGAAATGGGCATGATGATGGTGATGATGATGAAATGAGCATGATGATGGTGATGATGATGAAATGGGCATAATGGTGGTGATGATGATGAAATGGCACAATAATGGTCATGATGATGATGATTAAATGGGCATAATGATGGTAATGATGATGATGATGATGAAATGGGATGATGATGGTGACGATGATGGAATGGGCATATTGGTGGTGATGGTGATGAAATGGGATGATAATGGTGATGATGATGATGATGATGATGATGATGATGATGAGGATGATGATGATGAGGATGGTAATGATGAAATGCATAATGATGGTGATGATGATGATGATGAATGCATATTGATGATGATGGTGATGAAAATGGGTACGATGATGATGATGATGATGATGATGAAATGGGCATGATGATGATGATGGTGATGATGATGATGATGATGATGATGATGATGATGAAATGGGCACGAGGATGGAAATGAGATGAAATCGGCATAATGATGGTGATGATGATGATGATTGTTATGATGATGGTGAGGATGACGATGATGTTTATGATGATGATGATAATGATGATGATTGATGATGATAATGATGGTAATGATAATAATGATGATGAAAGTGATGATGATGATGATAATGATAATAACTATGATGATAGTGATGATGATGATGATGAGGATGATGATGATGATGATGATGATGATGATGATGATGATGATGATGATGATAATGATAATAATAATGATACACGTTGTGATGATGATGATACGGATGCAAATGATAATAACTACGGTGATAGTGTGATGATTATGATGATGATGATGATGGTGGTGATGATGACGGTGATGACAACGATGATGATTATCATCATCATGGTGATGGGGAAGATGATGGTGCAGATGGTAGATAATGATGATGCAACGATGTTTTAAAAGCACCTTTAACCAATCCACCCCTATAAAGACAACAACAAAAACAACATTTTCTTATACGTCCGCCCCCCCCCCCCCCCGACCCCAATTCACCATATCGCTCAGTCTTACTTCAATAACACAAAACACACAAAACAAAAATTGCTAAACAATTATATAAATTATTTTCGTTGGATTTTTATTAATTGTAGGCAAATATGTATATATATATATATATGATATTATAATATATCACGCTTATATTCAAGGGTAAGAGGAAAAATTGAGAAACATTAGTAGAAGAAAAAGGAAACAAAACCGCATCACAACAATACAACATTGCTACGTGAGGTACAGAACCAAACAACACATCACAACAATACAACGTTGCTACGTGAGGTACAGAACCAAACAACACATCACAACAATACAACGTTGCTACATGAGGTACAGAAACAAACAACACATCACAACAATACAACGTTGCTACGTGAGGTACAGAACCAAACAACACATCACAACAATACAACGTTGCTACGTGAGGTACAGAACCAAACAACACATCACAACAATACAACGTTGCTACGTGAGGTACAGAACCAAACAACACATCACAACAATACAACGTTGCTACGTGAGGTACATAACCAAACAACACATCACAACAATACAACGTTGCTACGTGAGGTACAGAAACAAACAACACATCACAACAATACAACGTTGCTACATGAGGTAGAGAAACAAACAACACATCACAACAATACAACGTTGCTACGTGAGGTACAGAAACAAAAAATAGGACAAAAGATAGAATAGAGTTTGGAAAAACCAAACACATGCTACAATATAATGCCAGTCCTCCTTCATATTCATGTTAAAGAAACGTATTCCCCCAATCCCCCCTCAGACATTTCAGAGCTATGTTTTAATTTTCATCTCGGCAGAAGAAGGAAGTATAACATGCCTTTAAAAACAAAAGTATTAATGAAGTGATTTAAACATTGCAATGCCTCTGAGCGTTCTGGGTTTGATATCAATCGGGGTGGGGCGCTATACAAGAACTATTAATTATTTTTACTATTATTATTATTATTGTTATAATTATTATTATTATTATTATTATTATTATTATTATTATTCTTATTATTATTATTATTATTATTATTATTATTATTATTATTATTATTATTATTATCATTATTGTTATTATTATTATTATTATCATTATTATTAAGTTATTAGTATTATTATTATCATTATTATTATCATTATTAGCATTATTATTATTATAATTATTTTTAATATTATTATTATTATTATTTTTATTATTATTATTATTCTATTATTATTATTATCATTATTATTATTATTATTATTATTATTATTATTATTATTATTATTATTATTATTATTATTATTATTATTTTTATTATTATTAGTTTTATTATTATTGTTACTAAACACATACCTTGTTGGACCATTTCGTGGCATCTATTGAGGTAAGCCTGTATATTATGACAAAACAGTAAAGTCAGTGAATTAATTATGTTAACTTGCTTTCAGATTTTTTGACAGTTTCTTTGTTGATGTCTCGTTTCACTATTTATACGCATAACTATTATGCTATATAAAGTCAGTCAATGTTATGTTTTGTGTGAGGATTTTGATATACATGGTGTACTTGTACAACTCAAGTTGACATATTATAATTGGATTCTATACAGAGTGTCGAACCCCCCCCCAAAACCCCCCTCCCCCTCAAAAAAAAATAAATAAATAAGGAAAATAATAATAATGATGTGATAATAATAATAAAAATAAAAATAATAATAATAATAATATAATATATAATAATAATAATAATATAATAATAATAATATAATAATAATAATAATAATAATAATAATAATAATAATAATAATAATAATAATAATAATAATAATAATAATAATAATAATAATAATAATAACAATAATAATAATAATAATAATAATAATAATAATAATAATAATAATAATAATAATAATAATAATAATAATAATAATAATAATAATAATAATAATAATATTTAATAATTATTTGCTGTGATGAAAACAAAGTAAAAATCAAATTTTCGATTTTCGTTTTATTGCATAATTGGGTAGATAACCACCTAACATACATAGTATAATTATGTTTATAATCAAAAATAGTATACGTAATGATATACGGTTTGAGGTTGTTTTTCGTTATGATCTACTTGACATCTGTCAGTTTGGGTTCATGGTACGATTGTTTTTTACCCAAACATAACAAAAAATTGAAAAATAACGAAACATTTATGAGCGCCTATCTGAACATTTGCGTGTTTTTCATCTGACCAGTTATGTCTTTTCATCTGACCAGTTACGTGTTTTCATCTGACCAGTTACGTCTTTTCATCTGACCAGTTACGTGTTTTCATCTGACCAGTTACGAGTTTGCATCTGACCAGTTACGAGTTTGCATCTGACCAGTTACGAGTTTGCATCTGACCAGTTACGTGTTTTCATCTGGACCAGTTACGTGTTTTCATCTGACCAGTTACGAGTTTGCATCTGACCAGTTACGAGTTTGCATCTGACCAGTACCGTATTTTCATCTGACCAGTTACGTTTTCATCTGACCAGTTACGTATTTTTCATCTGACCAGTTACGTATTTTCATCTGACCAGTTACGAGTTTGCATCTG
>JAXRKP010002044.1:22500-30000 GCA_037039925.1 Doris montereyensis
GTAATAATAATAATATTAACAATATTAATAATAATAATAATAATAATAATAATAATAATAATAATAATAATAATAATAATAAAATATAATCATAATAATAATACTACTACTACTACTAATAATAATAAAATATAATAATAATAATAATAATAATAATAATAACAACAATAATAATAACAAAATATAATCATAATAATAATAATAATAATAACAACAATAATATTAATAATAATAAAAATAATAATAATAATAATAATATTAATAATAATAATAATATTAATAATAATAATAATAATAACAACAATAATAAAAATAATAATAATAATAATATTAATTATAATCAAAATAATTAAAATAATTCCAGTAATCAAAATAATAGCAATAATAATAATAACATAAACATAATAATAAAAATAAAATAATAATAATAATAATAAATAATAATAATAATAATAATAATAATAATAATAATAATAATAATAATAATAATAATAATAACAATAATAATACTAATACTAATAATAATAATAATAATAATAATAATAATAATAATAATAATAATAATAATATAATAATAATAATAATATAATATCACTATGATAAACATGATAACACCTATGGAAGTCATTCAATAACAGCAACAGTCTTCGAAATTCAAAATGTGCAAAAGTGTATGTTTGTGTGTGTATGTACACCATTGCATTGCATGAAATTCTGTAGAAGCAGACATAGAGCATCACGGAGCAATTAAATGCATATGGTGGTGTTCTTACTTCCGCTTCTGATGTGTAATTGGTCGTGCTGTGGACCACTTTGTCTTTTGGCATGGCCAAAACAGTTTGCTCGTCTCTTGCCGATTTGTATACGTTATGTACATAATGTACCTACATATATGCATGTACACACATAAATAGGCATGTATGTCCCAGCGGAATGATCAGAGATCTTTTACCATACTTACCTACCTACATACATACATACATTCATATATACGTACATATATACATCTCCTGATACATACAATAATGCAGTCATGACATTCTCTTTAGATTTAACAAACTATGACATGGAAACAATGTGTTTGTTTGTTTGTTTGTGTGCATACGAATTTGTTTGTAAGCCTTGATAAACAGCAATTGTAGATATGTGAAAACAGCCTCTGAGTAGGTATGATGAATATATTGTCAAATATGTGTATATGGGCATGGATTTATAAGTACACACACATACACACACACACACACACACACACACACACATATATATATATACATAGATATATATATATATATATATATATATATATATATATATATATATATATATATATATATATATATATATATATATATATATATATATATATATATATATATATATATATACACAGTGCAGTGCAACGTACATGTAATTGTCAATGAAGACAGTAAAATGACCGTAAATATTTTTCTTATATTATCATTCCATATATCAATTACTACTGTAAAGACGTGAAAACTTCACCTTGACCTCTACACTCCTGTTTCTCTCCCTGACTGATACCAGTGACATACACACATGTGCTAACTGCTGCCTGAACACAATCAGCCAATATCAGTCCACAGCAGTTTCTTAAAGCCATCTTATTTTAAAAGAAGAATAAAAGGGATTGATCCCTCTACATCTTGCCACAATTAATCTTTAACACAATTTACTACAATAGAAGGAAACATCAAAGTAAACAAACAAACCATCATCATCATCTCACCTAGTTGCTTAGTCAGTTAGGCCACTTAGTACACACACATGTTCATCAATAAGTTATGACAGAAGTGGAATGCAAAACAACTCTCGGATGTGGCTGTGGTAATCATCACACAAGTACTTTGGGTAACACATAAAGTAATATGGTACGCCTATACATACACATACACATACACACAGACACACATACACACATACAGACATGCACACTAAACATAATCAACTCAAAGTCTTTCAATAACAAGTGCAACCCTCTTTTCCTCCCACCACATTAATGTCCTTGAAAAATAACCAACAACAACAACAACAACAACAGTCAACTAACGAACATAAAACTAAATAAAAGCATGTCAATAGAATTGCCGATAATTTGAAAATATGTTAGACAGTGGAGTAAGTTTCATTTTAACCAAAAGTAGGAAATTTCTACCCTATATTCAAAAACAAAACAAAATAAAATAAAATCTCCGAAAAATCCAACCAAAACACATGGAGGACAAAAACAAAAACTCTGTTGCACAGATAAAAACGTTAATGCATGTAAAAAGAAAGCAAGTAAAATTCAAATTGTTTACAAATATTACATATCTATAATATATTTTCAAACAAAGCAAATTTTCAACACGATCAAATCACACAGCCACAATTTCACATGGCAAGACCAAATAAGGTTTTCATTTCGTTTTCATACAATGTTAGATAAAGAGTAATTTTCTGTATGAATGTGACAAATTCGGCTAAAAAAAGAAAGAAAGAAATTCACAGTAGGCGCATTGCAATGTAAAGTCAAAAATAAATGCAAGTAAACACCTCTTTGTTGAGAATAATACAACAGGATGTTTAAAATTGAAAAAGACGAACACCAGCTCCAGTACTCTTCACCCCCCCCCTCCCTCCCTCTTCCTTCCCTGTTTTAACCACCATAAACCAAGACACCTTTACAGTTACTGTGGTCTGTCATTGCTAGCGTGTGACACCTCTAGCTGAGTCAGGAAGTAAACTGTTCTCACTGTCAACAAGGAGGCTCAAGTTCGATTCCCAGTTCGGGCAAATCTTTCTGGCTTTCTTGTCGAACCACCAGTAGCGAAATGGGTAGCTAGGGTCTGTACCTACTCGGCGAAAGTAAAAGCAGCAGCGTGAAAGCGATGGTAAACTGTCACGTTATGCCGTGTGCCTAGACAAACACTATCAGAATTCTAATGGTAGGAAATTAGAAAAGCGAACAAAGGAAACAAAACAATATCAAAACAACAACAATAATAATATCAACACCAACCTGATTTCACTCTAAACCTATACATGTCTAAATATGCCTAAACATGCCTAAACATACCTAAATATAAACATGTCTAAACATACCTAAACATGGCTAAACATGTCTAAACATACCTAAACATGCCTAAACATGTCTAAACATACTAAACATTAAACATGTCTAAACATACCTAAACATGGCTAAACATGTCTAAAAACTAAACATGGCTAAACATGTCTAAACATACCTAAACATGGCTAAACATGTCTAAACATACCTAAACATGGCTAAACATGTCTAAACATACCTAAACATGCCTAAACATAAACATACCTAAACATGCCTAAACATGTCTAAACATACCTAAACATACCTAAACATGCCTAAACATGTCTAAACATACCTAAACATGGCTAAACATGTCTAACATAATTAAACATGGCTAAAACACATGTCTAAACATACCTAAACATACCTAAACATACCTAAACATGCCTAAACATGTCTAAACATCTAAACATACCTAAACATGGCTAAACATGTCTAACATACCTAAACATGTCAAAACACGCCTAAACATGCCTAAACATGTCTAAACATACCTAAAATAAATATGTCTAAATATGTCTAAACATGTCTAAACATGTCTAAATATGTCTAAACATGCCTAAATATTACATTTTCACCTCCTTGAGTTATAAGACACTGAGATATTAAATAATCAAAATTTTGATTTTCACTCATTAGACAAATTTTCCCACCATTATATGTAAGTTTAAGATGAACCGAGACCAGGAATCTAGTGACAAAACTTTGTCGTCACAATCATGGGGAGACTATTAAGTGTAACACCCCTCAATGAATTTCTGTTTCTTTCTTCAACTTTGAAGCTAAGTGGAAAGCAAAAGGAACGGACAAAATTATTATGGTTTTGCCGAATCAATGTTTATTCTAACTTTTTTCTGGAAAATGTTGTAAAGAAAAGCAACAAAAACCCAAAGCAAAACACGAGTCAATGAATAATAGAATCTACTTTTGTCATTCAACAAAAGGAATAAAGAACCACCCCCCCCAATCCAATCTAAAATTAAAAGACAACAAAACAACAATAAAACATCAAAACACAAAACAAAAAACAAAGCAAAACAATCCACCATGTGACACTTGCATAAAATCTACCTCCCCCCCCCCCAAAAAAAAAAAAATCCCCAAAAAAAAAACCCCAACAAAACAACACAAAAACAAACGAACTAACAACCGTCATAATCTGATAAAAATTGTTACAACTTTCAAAACATGACATGACAGACATTATGTCTTCTATCATCATGTCACACTTTTAAAGACATTTTTAAATCAAAATTAGAAGAACAAACTTCAACATCTCTGTATCCACTCATTTTTAACACACATTACAGTTAAGTACACATCTTTCTGAATTCTTTGATATTCCAATCATGTCACTAATAACCAATTCTTTGATATTCCAATCACGTCACTAATAACCAATTCTTTTATAACACTCTTATATAAATAGAAAACAATCACAGATTTAAAAAAAAGAAACCCAACAAAAAAAGTTTAGGAAGAAGCGTAGTCGCTGTCTATGAGGTCAGGATCGCCAAAATGCTCAGAGACGCCTTCAAACATTCCACCAGGAAATTTTCCATGCTCCTGTACAGGTGCCATCTGGTGTTTCCCCCATCAGGCCGTGGTGTTTGTCCGAGTACATCTGAAAGGAAAGGAAAGGGAGGAAATCCATTATAAACTTGTTGTATTCAAATCAAAGGAAAGGGAGGAAATCCATTATAAACTTGTTGTATTCAAATCTAGGGAAAGGGAGGAAATCCATTATAAACATGTTGTATTCAAATGAAAGGAAAGGGAGGAACCATTATAAACTTGTTGTATACAAATCAAAGGAAAGGGAGGAAATACATTATTAACTTGTTATATTCAAATTCGTGACGACGGTGGTCGAGTGGTTAGGTTGCCAGACTTGGGATAACGAGGTCACGAGTTCGAATCCTGGCAAAGCTAGGTGAGACGTTGTGTTCCTTGAAAGAGAACTTAACAATATTTTCCACAGTCAGCCGAAGTAGGCACACGTACTAGCTTGGGAGTCAATTTCCAGTGTCAGACTAGCGTCTTGTCAAGGAGGTGATTACTATCATTTGTTCAGCTTCACACTGTAGGACCAAGAGAAGCTCTGACTCTATTGGCCGTATTAATATGAAAGAACATAATTTCAGATGTCATTTGCGTCATAACATAACTGAAATTTCACTTCGCGCCATAAAATAATTCAAATTTCACTTGCGTCATAACATAATTCAAATTTCACTTGCGTCATAAAATAATAATTCAAATTTCACTTGCGACATAACATAATCAAATTTCACTTGCGTCATAACATAATTCAAATTTCCTTGCATCATAAAATAATTCAAATTTCACTTGCATCATAACATAATTCAAATTTCACTTCAAATTTCACTTGCGTCAGAACACAACAAATTTCACTTGTGTCATAACATAATTCAAATTTTACTTTGCGTCATAACATAATTCAAATTTTACTTGTCATAACATAATTCATGCACGACACTAAGGTCATCTCGGGGTTTGTGGTAGGGTTTATAATGTTGACCGGACTGCTCTGTAAACAAGGGGACTATATTTTTTGAAAAAAGCAGAACATTTTTCACCCGTTGGCGTGGCTTGAACCCAATAGCCTTTGGTTGAGAGGCCGACACATTGCCCTGGACTGAGACTGCCGAGTCCCCCTATCATAGGCACTTACTTGGGGGAACACGTTGTATTCCTTGGGGGAACAGAAACACACTTTGGTCATCGTGATGGGAACAAGCACTTCTTGGGGAACAAGTACTTACTTGGGGGAAAATCCTATGGGGAACATAGCCGGGTCTTGGGGAACGTTGCATTATTTCAGAAACACACTTACTTGGGGAACACATTTGGGAACAAGCCCTAACTCTTGGGGGAACCCACTTGGGGGAACAAGCAAATGGGAACAAGCCCTTACTTGGGGGAACAAGCACTTACTTGGGGGAACAAGCACTTACTTGGGGGAACAAGCACTTACTTGGGGGAACAAGAACTTGGGGGAACACTTACTTGGGGCACTTACTTGGGAACACGCACTTACTTGGGGGAACAAGCACTTACTTGGGGGAACACAAGCACTTACTTGGGGGAACAAGCCTGTGTCAGACTAGCATTCTAGCCAGGAGGTGATGATCATCACCTGTTTTGTTTTACACTATTGAAACCGATAAGGTCTGGGTCCAAGGGCTTTACTTTACTTACGCCTTGGGGTAGGATTAAGAACCCTGCTCTTTTAATTTCCTATCACCGTCCTCCTTCATTTCATACGCAACAAACAGAGAAAATATAAAGAAAAAAACAACTCTAAACAACAGGAAAATACAGAAACATAACGCCAGCATAGCTACATACCTGGAACCGAAGTAGACATCGGCTTCCGTTAATGCTTTTATTAACTGAGCTGACTGTTGGAAATGTGCATTGTCTGAAAGAGAAACCCGAGAAATTGATTTGGCTTTGACTTGGTGACACAATGTGAAGTAGAGCACGATTTCAACTGTAAACATCAACAAAAGCCCACACCAACGAAACAAAAAATCTTCTATAGACGGCATCTGGGCACAAATTCAAACTCAATAACTTTACGGTATCCATCCCCCGCCGGCATTTTTATTCAAAGTCCTCCTCAACTCTCTGGGATAATTGAGTAGTGCAATAGCCATTGAGGCGCTTTGTACAGTAGCAAACAAAAACACTTTATGATCTACGGGCGACAAGTCAAAGTAAATAATTTTAAATTACATAGAAATGATATGCGTGTCTTTTTGGGAAGAGTATAATAATAATAACAACAACAATAACAATAATGAAAATAATGATACTACTACTAGTACTACTACTACTAGTACTACTATTACTACTACTACTACTACTACTACTACTACTACTACTACTACTACTACTACTACTACTACTACTACTACTACTACTACTACTACTAATACTTATACTAATACTACTACTACCACCACCATCCATAGAATGTCATGCATACCATTCGCAGAGCCATGAATGAGCATGAAGGAGGAACGCTTGAAGTTGTCAGCATGAAGAGACACATTTGCAAACTGGGGATGACATAGTAATAGCAATAATGATAATAATAACGATAATAATAATAATAATAATAATAATAATAATAATAATAATAATAATAATAATAATAATAATAATAAAGATAATGAGGACGATGATGATGCTGCTGCTGCTGCTGCTGTCGCTGCTGCTGCTGCTGCTGCTGCTGATGATGATGATGATGACGACCGCGACGACGATGATGATGATGATGATGATGATGATGATATTGATCAATGATGATAATAATAATAATAATAATGATAATATAATAATAATAATGGTAATAATAAAAAATA
>JAXRKP010002044.1:35000-42500 GCA_037039925.1 Doris montereyensis
ATAATAACGATAATAATTATGATAATGATAATAATAATAATAATAATAACAATAACAATAATAACAATAATATAATGATAATGATGATAATAATAATAACGATAATAATAATGATAACGATAAAGATAACGATAACGATTACGATAATGACTCATGATAATGATAATGGTGATAATAATAATAAAAATTATAAGGATAATGATTACGATAGTGATAGTGATAATGATAGTGATATTTTCATATTTTTATTTCGTTCTAGATCTGAACCTTGCATTCTCGCTCATTCTTCATATCCTCCTTTTTTAATATTATGGAAATATATGATTATGATTGTGATTGTGATAGTGATAGTGATTGTGATTGTGATTATGATTGTGATTGTGATTGCGATGGTGATTGTGATTGTGATTGTGATAGAGATAGTGATAGTGATAGTGATAAAAATAATGATAATGATAATGATAATGATAATAATAAGAAGAAGAAGAATAACGATACTAATGATAATAATAATAATAATGATAATGATAATTATAATAATAATAATAAGAATAATAATAATAATAATAATAATAACGATACTAATGATAATAATAAGAATAATGATAATGATAATGATAATAATAATAATAATAATAATAATAATAATAAAAATAATAATAATAATAATAATAATAATATTAATAATAATAGTAATAATAATACATGACATGATATGCCCAACAGTCAGTATGCATATGTACATACACACAAACGCACGAGCACACACAGACATACCTATACGCACACACACATAAGATACAATTATATATATATATGTTTTGTTTTGTTTTTTGTTTTTTTATATCATAAAGATAACTTAACAATAAGAGAAATAATAAAATTAACAGTAGCAAACTTACCCATCCCCAAATCGCCATTTTATTCTCATTCACATATGCAAGCTTTGAAAATGTTCTGCAACAAGACAACAAAAAATATAATAATTCATGAAGCCATATTTATAAGTAATAATAATTCATGCATTTTCTTCTCTCTTGTTCTTGTCTTGTCTTCGTTTTCATTTCCATAATAGAAGCACGGAATAAAAACAAATACAAATAATACTCTAACGCAACCCATACACCCCATTTCAAACAAATCTCATATTATGGAAAATATAATAAAAATGATTAAAAGCATAAATAACAAAATCTAGGAGAAAAAGGGCCTCTTTATCTCACCAATTGCTGAAATTGTAAACACACTCCTCTCCCCCCCACCACAAGCCCATCCTCCCCCCCAAATGAAACCCACACCAAAAGATTATTTAAATTGTATTTACTTAGCAGCAACGATAGTGTCATCGACTTCGAACGTGCCCAGATGTTTGTAGATTGAGTGCGTGAACTTGTCTCCCCTTCCAGCCGTTCCTCTAGCATCTACAAATGCGTAGATTATGTCCCTGAGCTACTCAGATAGGTCTCCCAGTCGATGGTGTATTTTTCCAGAACGTTCTGAGAGCCTGGTCCACCGTACCTGTGGGCAAACAGTTTGAAAATGAATCGATTGATTAATATAATTGATTGTTGTTTGATTGATTAATTGATTGATTGCTTGAACAATACTTACAACGAGCTCAAACGATTTTACACTGATTACGATTGAATGAATACATTGGGACATCAACGGAAACAAAACTAAGAATGGTCCAACCAAACATCAAGAGGACAGTTAATAATATATTTGATTCCGTAGATTACCATTTTGACTAGGTACACGTGCGCATTTCTCATTCCGAAACATTTGCCACACTAAATATATTTACACTAAATTTACCACACTAAATACATTCGAAACATTTACCACACATTAAACATAAATCTCGAAACATTTCATTCACCACACTAAATACATTCGAAACACCACAATTAAATACATCTCGAAACATTTACCACACTAAATACATTCGAAACATTTGCCACACTAAATACATTGAAACATTTACCACACTAAATACATTCACCACACTAAATACATTCGAAACATTTACCACACTAAATACATTGGAAACATTTACCACACTAAATACATTGGAAACATTTGCCACACTAAATACATTGGAAACATTTGCCACACTAAATACATTGGAAACATTGGCCACACTAAATACATTCGAAACATTTGCCACACTAAATACATTGAAACACCACACTAAATACATTGGAAACATTTGCCACACTAAATACATTTGAATATTTGCCACACTAAATACATTCGAAACATTTACACTAAATACATTGAAATATTTGCCACACTAAATACATTTGAAATATTTGCCACACTAAATACATTTGAAACATTTGCCACACTAAATACATTTGAAACATTTGCCACACTAAATACATTGAAACATTTGCCACACTAAATACATTGGAAATATTTGCCACACTAAATACATTTGAAACAACACTAAATACATTGAAACATTTGCCACACTAAATACATTCGAAACATTTGCCACACTAAATACATTCGAAACATTTGCCACACTAAATACATTCGAAACATTTGCCACACTAAATACATTCGAAACATTTGCCACACTAAATACATTCGAAACATTTACACTAAATACATTTGAAACATTTGCCACACTAAATACATTCAAAACAGTTGCCACATCAAATACTTTCGAAACATTTGTCACATCAAATACTTTCAAGACATTTGCCACACTAAATACATTGCAAACATTTGCCACACTAAATACATTCAAAATATTTGCCACACTAAATACATTCAAAATATTTGCAAGACACTAAAAATGCAAACATTTGCCACACTAAAAATCAAAATATTTGCCACACTAAATACATTCAAAATATTTGCCACACTAAATACATTCAAAATATTTGCAAAACATTTGCCACACTAAATACATTCAAAACATTTGCCACACTAAATACATTTAAAACATTTGCCACACTAAATACATTTAAAACATTTACCACACTAAATACATTCAAAACATTTATGACACTAAATACATTCAAAACATTTGCCACACTAAATCCATTCAAAACATTTACCACACTAAATAAATTCAAAACGGATGCCACACTTAATACAATCAAAGTCATGGTCGCTTACAGTAATACTCAACTATTGAAATCGTCCGTCATTGTTCAGAAGTAGACAATAAGATGAAAAGTTACATTCTAATGGGTAAACTTTGATAGCAATTTCAACACATGTCACTGATTCACCTAATGACATATCATAAAGATAATAACTTGAGACGAGCATAAAAATGAATAGACTACAGTACTACATCCGGATTTGAAAATAATATACACGAAGACAGACACGTTCAGATTGTTATCTACGTCCACATTAAAATTCCTAATTTATTTTGATCTGGAGGAGACGCGTGTCCAAGAAAGAATTCCATAGCAGAACTGTTTGAGAAATAAATATGATCATGGCAATGAAGTGTAGAAGTTAACAATGGATTCATTATGGGTTCAGAAGTTGAGAACAGATTCGCTATGTGTTTAAAGGTTAACAACGGGTTGGCCTCCAGAAGCTGCAGGCACAAAGGACCCGGATGGGAAAAGAGGAAGTAGCCTACCTAGAGAGAATGGTTTCTTTTTTTATTTTGATTTGATTTTCCCCACATCCACAACTAAGGTGATGTCCGGGGTTTAGTAGGAATTCTAATTTTGCGTGGACTGTCCATACGATCTCCAACTTGTGGACTGTCCAAAGGATCTCTAACTGTGGACTGTCCAAACTTGTGGACTGTCCTCTCTAACTTGTGGACTGTCCAAAAGGATCTCTAACTTGTGGACTGTCCAAATGATCTCTAACTTGTGGACTGTCCAAATGATCTCCAACTTGTGGACTGTCCAAATGATCTCCAACTTGTGAAGACTGTCCAAATGATCTCCAACTTGTGGACTGTCCAAATGATCTCCAACTTGTGGACTGTCCAAATGATCTCCAACTTGTGGACTGTCCAAATGATCCAACTTGTGGACTGTCCAAACTCCTTGTGGACTGTCCAAATGATTCTCCAAACTTGTGGACTGTCCAAATGATCTCCAACTTGTGGACTGTCCAAATGATCTCTAACTTGTGGACTGTCCAATGATCTCTAACTTGTGGACTGTCCAAAGGATCTCTAACTTGTGGACTGTCCAAAGGATATCTAACTTGTGGACTGTCCAAAGGATCTCCCAACTTGTGGACTGTCCAAAGGATATCCAACTTGGACTGAGTGCAAAGATGATCCTCACTGAGTGGATCACTGTCCGGACCTCTGTTTCTGGACCTCTGTTTCAAAAGTCGAGAAAATTTTTGAACAGCCGAACACACGAGTTTTTGGTGTAATCCAAGCAAAAGAAGGAAATAAACGATATTGAATCTTGAACTTTTGACTATTGGAATAAATCATGGAATTTCAAGACACCAAGGTCAACAATGTGAAGGACTTTTTTATTCCTCAATACAAAATTGGTCATGAGTCATTTTCAACCTAAAAGATCTGTCACATCCCTTAAATTTAAAAAATACCAGGTGTGCAGCAGATGAAAATATACCAGGTGTGCAGTTTCTTTTAGAGGAGTATATATAGCATCACTTGGCATCACTTGATGGAAACACTCTAAAAAATTACAAACCTGTTTCTAATTTGCATTTCTTCTCCAAATTTCTGAAAACGTTTGTTTTGCAGATTCTTTCTCATTTGAAATTTTAACAATTTAACAGAAACGTATCAGTCAGCTTGTAAATCTCATCATAGCACAGAAACAATCTTTATAGGCGTTAAGAATGATTTACTTGCTGATGCTGACTCGGGACGCCCTGTCCTTGTAGGTCTATTACACCTCTCAACAGCATTTGCTATCAATGAACACGATATTCTCCTGAGGCGCTTTGAAATGCATTTCGGGATAACAGACACAACATTTAAATGGTTTCAGTTTTATATGACCGATCGTCAGCAAACAGTTGTAATTAATGGTATCTATTCGGATTGCCATTTACTAAAATATGGAGTACCACAGAGCTCTGTCCTCGGGTCTAGTCCTGTTTACGCTACGTACTCAGCCTTTTGCTTCTGAAATTGCTAATTTAATCTCAACTATCATTTCTATGCTGATGATACCCAAATTTACGGTTCGTTATAATATTCTAATGATTTTGATAAACTTTTTGAAAATTACTAAAACGGTGTTTCAACAGTTAAAGAAATGGATGCATTAAAATAATTGATGCTAAATGAGGAAAAACTGATTTGATTGTCATGGTAGTGCAAAATCTAGAAAGGAATATCTCAAACCAGTCAAACAATTGGGGACAAATCCATTGAATTCTCTGACACAGTCAAGAACCTTTGGTGTTTATTTCGAAAATGATCTGCCTATGTTTCACACTATAAATCACACCATCCGTGACATTCATTTTGACATTTAAAACCTATGGAAAATAAGACACCCTATTCCAACAGAAACTGCCATTCTATTAGTAAATGTTCTTATTTTATCAAAGTTAGATTATTGCAATTCCCTCTTTTCCAAAACAACTCAATCACACATAAATAAACTTCTACTGACACAAAATAATGCAGCTAGATTAGCTCTCAACAAAAAGAAACATAATCACATTACACCAATCCTGAAGACTCTACACTGTCTACCAGTAGAGAATAGAATAAATTATAAATTAGCAACCGTCTGCCATAACAGCATTCATAACACAGCACCACCCTACATGTCAGACATGCTTACGCCATATGTTCCACCAGGAAGACTCAGATTATCAATGGATACATTAAACTTTGAAATCTCTAGAACAAAATTAAAATCTCTAAGTGAACGGTCCTTCTCGTACACAGCTCCTAAGGTCTGGAACAGTCTCCCAAATCGGTTAGGGAATTAACATGTGTTGCTACCTTAAGAAAACATTTAAATACTCATCTTTTTACAAATTAAGTTTTATTTATCCTTTGTAGAATGTTAATGCATTTATTCTTATATTTGATGTAGTGCTTTCATCGTTATTCACGTCATGTATGCATTTATTCTTATATTTGATGCAGTGCTTTCATCAGTTATTCATCATGTATGCATTTATTCTTATATTTGATGCAGTGCTTTCATCGTTATTCACGTCATGTATGCATTTATTCTTATATTTGATGCAGTGCTTTCATCGTTATTCACGTCATGCTGTTATCAATGTATGTAAATAGTATAGTATGATTATTTTACAAGCTGATTCATATTTTATGTCTACATGTTTTATGTTAATCTTTTCAACTTTTCAATCATGTAAAGCCCATAGAGTTTATTTCCACAAAGGGTAGGTGCCATATAGCAACGTTATTTATTATCCTTATTATCATATACATATATATATTTATATCATCTCCTGTTAAGAAAGAAAAAGACACACTTCTACGTCCAATTAAAGGAATATTTTTTATCACTACATAATATGCCGAGACACACTTACACATTGACAATTAATGGATATGTGAGAATTTCTTCGGTCTTTAGGACGGGGGCAGGATCAACTTGCACCAAATTTCTGTAAAATGAGATGAACAAAAATATAAGAGAATTCATTGCGTACATAATATAATATTTTTTATTCAGTATTTGCAAAGCCAACAGCTATGCCCATTAATAATTTGAATTTCATATAAAATTTACTCAATAGCTATGCCCATTAATAATTTGAATTTCATATAAAATTCACTCAACAGCTATGCCCATTAATAATTTGAATTTCATATAAAATTCACTCAACAGCTATGCCCATTAATAATTTGAATTTCATATAAAATTCACTCAACAGCTATGCTTAGGAAGCTGTAGGTTTGCTACATAACTCAATATCAGAAATCACCCACACAAATTTTGTAGTAAATCAGTCCTTAATATGTTTGCAATACTTTTTCGGTTTTTAATAGCATTTCAACTCAATTAAGATATATATATATATATATATATATATATATATATATATATATATATATATATATATATATATATATATATATATATATATATATATATATATATATATATATATATATATATATATATATATATATATATATATATATATATTTCTGAGAGCAACTAATATCTGTAGTATAATGAGAGTGATTTAGTCTCTATTTGATAGTGTAAATTGAGGTGTATATGAATAAAACCCTTTCCAAAACAAATTTCTTTACTAAAGGGTAATTCTTCTGATCAAAAACATAATTTTCTATTTCCTAAGCAATTACTGACAATATTAGTATGTAATTTTCTATTTTCTAAGCAATTGCTGACAATATTAGTACATAATTTTCTATTTCCTAAGCAATTGCTGACAATATTAGTATATAATTTTCTATTTCCTAAGCAATTGCTGACGATATAAGTACATCATTTTCTATTTCCTAAGCAATTGCTGACAATATTAGTATATAATTTTCTATTTCCTAAGCAATTGCTGACA
>JAXRKP010002044.1:47500-52500 GCA_037039925.1 Doris montereyensis
ACATTGCACATCCATTCATCATACAGCAATCAATACGAACATGGCACATCCATTCATCATACAGCAATCAATACGAATATTGCACATCCATTCATCATACAGCAATCAATACGAATATTGCACATCCATTCATCATACAGCAATCAATACGAATATTGCACATTCATTCATCATACAGCAATCAATACGAATAATGCACATTCATTCATTATACAGCAATCAATACGAATATGCACATTCATTCATTATACAGCAATCAATACGAATATTGCACATTCATTCATTATACAGCAATCAATACAAATATTGCACATTCATTCATCATACAGCAATCAATACGAATATTGCACATTCATTCATCATACAGCAATCAATACGAATATTGCACATTCATTCATCATACAGCAATCAATATGAACATGGCACATTCATTCATCATACAGCAATCAATACAAACATGACACATTCATTCATTATACAGCAATCAATACAAACATGACACATTCATTCATTATACAGCAATCAATACAAACATGACACATTCATTCATTATACAGCAATCAATACAAACATGACACATTCATTCATCATACAGCAATCAATACAAACATGACACATTCATTCACTATACAGCAATCAATACAAATATGGCACATTCATTCATTATACAGCAATCAATACAAACATGACACATTCATTCATTATACAGCAATCAATACAAACATGACACATTCATTCATCATACAGCAATCAATACAAACATGACACATTCATTCATTATACAGCAATCAATACAAACATGACACATTCATTCATCATACAGCAATCATTACAAACATGACACATTCATTCATCATACAGCAATCAATACAAACATGACACATTCATTCATTATACAGCAATCAATACAAACATGACACATTCATTCATTATACAGCAATCAATACAAACATAACACATTCATTCATTCATCATCATACAGCAATCAATACAAACATGACACATTCATTCATTATACAGCAATCAATACAAACATGACACATTCATTCATTATACAGCAATCAATACAAACATGACACATTCATTCATTATACAGCAATCAATACAAACATGACACATTCATTCATTATACAGCAATCATTACAAACATGACACATTCATTCATTATACAGCAATCAATACAAACATGACACATTCATTCATTATACAGCAATCAATACAAACATGACACATTCATTCATTATACAGCAATCAATACAAACATGACACATTCATTCATTATACAGCAATCAATACAAACATGACACATTCATTCATTATACAGCAATCAATACAAACATGACACATTCATTCATTATACAGCAATCAATACAAACATGACACATTCATTCATTATACAGCAATCAATACAAACATGACACATTCATTCATTATACAGCAATCAATACGAACATGGCGCATTCATTCATTATACAGCAATCAATAGGAATCTGGCACATTCATACATCATACAGCAATCAATACGAACATGGCGCATTCATTCATTATACAGCAATCAATAGGAATCTGGCACATTCATACATCATACAGCAATCAATAGGGCACATTTATTCATTATACAGCAATCAATATGAACAGGGCACATTCATTCATCATACAGCAATCAATACGAACATGGCACATTCATTCATCATACAGCAATCAATACGAACATGGCACATTCATTCATTATATAAATATTATAAATTATAGAGCTTCATATGACATTCTTGCATCATAGAAATAGTGTAAATTATAGAGCTTCATATGACATTCTTGCATCATAGAAATAGTGTAAATTATAGAGCTTCATATGACATTCTTGCATCATAGAAATAGTGTAAATTATAGAGCTTCATATCACATTCATTCATCATACAAATAGTATAAATTATAGAGCTTCATATCACATTCATTCATCATACAAATAGTGTAAATTATAGAGCTTCATATGACATTCATTCATCATACAAATAGTGTAAATTATAGAGCTTCATATCACATTCATTCATCATACAAATAGTGTAAATTATAGAGCTTCATATGAATGGAAATTTAAAAGGAATGAATACATTTGAACTTTTTGCTTTGAACTGTAAACTGTTCCATGTTTTAACTGTTCTTATAAATGCATGTGTTGAATCTATCTCCTCGAGTAAAATATTCAAGAGAAAAGTTGAAAAATGATGTATTTATAATCAACATTATCTATATCGTGAATAATTCTATACATATTGCTAAAATCTCCCCTCCCCCCCCCCCCCCCCCGTCTTCTTCTGTGAAAAACGACAATAAATGACAACTCCATAACTAAAGACAGAACAGACACGTAACGTTTCGGGTATAACCCTTCGTCCGGAGAAGTATCTAGGATTTACATAATGCAACAATTGAGCAAGTAAGACTTACACTGTAGACAACAAATGAGCAAGTAAAACTTACACTGTAGACAACAAATGAGTAAGTAAGACTTACACTGTATATAACAAATGAGCAAGTAAGGCTTACACTGTAGACAACAAATGAGTAAGTAGGTGTTACACTGTAGACAACAAATGAGCAAGTAGGTGTGAATATTTTTGCCCAAGAAAAGAAGTGAAATGCCTGAAGTGGGGCTTGAACCCATTACCTCTGGGTCACCATGCAATTCCTTTAACCATTCGACTATTTCATCCCTTAACTTATAACATGATTAGAATAATTTGTTTTGTATAAATCATTGCTAAAAACACACACACACACACACACACACACACACACACACACACTATGAGTTAGTGGGAACTTCCATTTAACGCCTTAGACAGAAAATGACCATGTTTCGAAGTTTGACGGTTTGTGCCTGTCAAACTATTGCTATTTCAGACTGAAATCAACGTTCAAAATCTATTGTTACTGCACACCTACCTGTACAGGTGCATTCTCCTTGGGTCATTGTAAGGACTGAGAAAATACCTGTGTGGATGGGACAGGAAATTATAATGATGAAAAACCATTGTTGTCTGACAAGTAAGGGAAGTAATAGTTGCCTGGGAAAGGACAGCATGGATGTTTGGACTCATGTTTTTACAGAAGAAGCAATTGATATCAACAGTTAACACGATTTTGATTTGGTTCGATTTACCCACATCCACAACTAAGGTGATCTCGGGATTGTTTGGTAGAATTTGCCCTGACTGCCCTGTAAACAGCTAAGGGATCTTTAACGTGCACAGAGTGATGCGATCTGCACACGGGACCTACTGTTTATTGTCCGTCTCCGGTGGGACTATGTATCAATCCACCTACCCGGATCAGGGGGTCGGGGGAGGGGGAGGAGGGTCGGGCGTATGTGGTAGATATTGCCAAAAAAATTAGAGAAATATTTTCAACTGCAAGCGGGGCTCGAAACCAGTACCTTTTGATTGCGAGGTCGATACCTTGCCTCTTGACTACAGAATATTTATAGTGTACACGATCTAAAATTGCTTAATATTATTATTTGACAGAAAATCGGCATGACTTGACTAATACAAAAAATAGCGGTGTTCGTTCTTGGTGTTAATGGTACTATGTCACGCATTGTTACCAAAAGGAGTGATACTGGTTTTTCAATGAGTGTTTTTTGAAAACACTAGGGAAGTGTCTGTTAGGGGTAAATTGATAATGAATAAATTCTCATTTGGAACTAGCGTGTCAATGTCAGATTTCTAGACACATAGAGGAGCTTTTGATGCTGATCGCCTATGAAAGATGATAATATGGCAAGTCACACGTTCAAGAGATGACTTTTGACACTCTAAAGAAAGAGCAGATGGTTCCAGGCTTATTTGATAAGACTTTATTCGTAAAGTTGTACATATGCTTCAGCCTCTTTTTGAGAAATGTCTATGTTGAGAATCATAAATAGATCAAAATTTTACGTATAAAAATCAAATTTATAGCATTTCTGGCATGAGACAGTTTTATTAACTTTTTGAAGTAATAATTTTCTTAAATAACCAAAGTAGATTGAGCTGTAAACTATGTTTTGTTATAAAAATCTACAACTTGAAACTGTGACGCATGTCTCTTTGTAAACTTTTTGGAAACTTTTCATTTCTACTTACACTGTCTCCGTGTCTTCGTTATAGTCTTTGTAAACTTTTCATGTCTACTTACACTGTCTCCGTGTCTTCGTTATAGTCTTTGTAAACTTTTTCATGTCTACTTACACTGTCTCCGTGTCTTCGTTATAGTCTTTGTAAACTCTTTCATGTCTTACTTTGTAAACTTTTCATTTCACTGTCTCCGTGTCTTCGTTATAGTCTTTGTAAACTTTTCATTTCTACTTACACAGTCTCCGTGTCTTCGTTATAGTCTTTGTAAACTTTTCATTTCTACTTACACAGTCTCCGTGTCTTCGTTATAGTCTTTGTAAACTTTTCATTTCTACTTACACAGTCTCCGTGTCTTCGTTATAGTCTTTGTAAACTTTTCATTTCTACTTACACAGTCTCCGTGTCTTCGTTATAGTCTTTGTAAACTTTTCATTTCTACTTACACTGTCTCCGTGTCTTCGTTATAGTCTTTGTAAACTTTTCATTTTACTTACACAGTCTCCGTGTTTCGTTATAGTCTTTGTAAACTTTTCATTTCTATTTACACAGTCTCCGTGTCTTCGTTATAGTCTTTGTAAACTTTTCATTTCTACTTACACAGTCTCCGTGTCTTCGTTATAATCCACGATGCTAGTTACTTCCCATTTGCCTTCCGTCAAATATTTCAGGTGGTCTCTTCGATTCTTGTCATCCTGAGAAGATTTAAACAAACAAAAAATCAAAACAACAAAACACCATCAATTAGAACAACAACAAAAAATATAAACACAAAAATGTTAATGTGACAGAATTATATAGGCGCCGTTCTATAAATAGATGTACACACAACAAACCAAAATATTTCTGGGAAATTGAACGTTTTTTGTGCTTAAATACGTAACA
>JAXRKP010002044.1:57500-62500 GCA_037039925.1 Doris montereyensis
TAGATAGATGGATGGGTAGAAAGATGGGTAGATAGATGGATGGGTAGATAGATGGATGGGTAGATAGATGGATAGATAGATCGATGGGTAGATAGATGTATAGATATATGGATGGGTAGATCGATGGATAAATACATGGATGGATTCATAGAGGATAAATAGATGAGTGGGTAGATGGATGGATAAATAGATGGATAGATAGATGGATGGGTAGATAGATGGATGGGTAGATAGATGGGTTTTTAGATGGATGGGTAGACAGATGGATGGGTAGATATATGGACAGATAGATCGATGGGTAGATAGATGTATAGATATATGGATGGGTGGATAGATGGATAAATACATGGATGGATATATAGATGGATAAATAGATGAATGGGTAGATATATGGATAAATCGATAATTGGGTAGATAGATGGATGGGTAAATAGAAGGATAAATAGATGGAAGGGTAGATAGATGCATAAATAGTTTTATGGATAGATATATGGATACATTTTAATGTATGGATGGATAGATATATGGATAGATAGCTGGATGGGTAGATAGATGGATACATAGATGGATTGGTAGATAGATGATTAAATAGGTGGATGGGTAGATAGGTGGATAAATAGATGGATGGGTAGATAGATGATTAAATAGATGGATGGGTAGATAGATGGATAAATAGATGGATGGGTAGATAGATGGATAAATAGATGGATGGGTAGATAGATGGATACATTTTAATGTATGGATGGGTAGATAGAATGATAGATAACTGGATGGGTAGATATATGGATAAATGGATGGATGGGTAGATAGATGGATAAATTTTAATGTATGGATGGGTAGATAGAATGATAGATAGCTGGATGGGTAGATATATGGATAAATGGATGGATGGGTAGATGGATCGATAATATCAAGGAGCGTAGTTCAAAGATTGGCAGTGTGTTCTCTGTTGAAGGTGAAAGGGTTTAACTTTGAAGAAAGGAGAGTAACCCGATAGTTTCTCTATCCTGTGTTGTCTTGTTTCCCTTAGGCCTTTTCATTACCATCAAACGATTGAATCGGCTATGTTCTCAGGCGAGTGTCAATCTTGTATAAATTTAATGACAGGAGAACAAGTTTCTCATGTCACAACCGGTGGTTTAGTCAATAAATTAAATACATTTCTTCTGTTATGTACTCGGGCAAATTTCAATACTGTATTAATGACAGGAGAATACGTTTTCATATCATATAAACAGTTCTCTATTCAGACAGGTGTCTTCTGGAGAATACGTTTCTCATATACAATAAACAGTTCTCTTGTTATATACTCAGACAAGTTTCAATAGTGTATAAATGACTGGAGAATACGTTTCTCAGATCGCATCAGAATGGAAATGCATAACATGGCAGTCATGGAAAAGATAACCGCAAACAGAAGAGAACCGGTTCTACGTGTCATACACAAGTGTATACAATTCATTACGTCACCAGGTATCCTCAACAAAGACATGGAGATGTGTAAGTAGAACATGCACCACACGAGTGACTACAAATAAGGAAGAAACAGAAACAATTAGGGAGAAGTCAGAGCTCAGCCACATGAAACAGACACAAAGACACAGAAAGACAGTCGACAGTATGTATGCATGTCAGAGATGGATTCGATCTAGTTTGATTTACCCACATCCACAACTAGGGTGATCTCAGGGGTTTTGGTAGGATTTTAAATACGGCCTGATTTGATTTACCCACATCCACAACTAGGGTGATCTCGGGGTTTTAGTAGGATTTTTTAATTTTACATCCGACTGTCCTGTATAGAGCCAAGGGATATTTAACGTGCACATAGTGTTGTGGTCTGCTCACGGGATCTCCTTTTTGTCGTACGTCTCCGATGGGACTAGGTGTCGATCCACCTACCTGGACCAGGTAACATTTTTCAACCCACTACCTTTTGGTTGAGAGGCCGACACATTGCCTCTGGACTACCTAATTCCCCAAGAGGCGGGAAGATGAGGATATCAATGAAGACTTAAAGGACTGCTATTGAAGACTCAGAGGACTGGTACTGAACTGGTACTCAAGAGTAAAGGACTAGACTGACTAAAGGATTGGTACTCAAGAGTAAAAGGGACTGAAGACTAAAGGACTGAAGACTAAAAGGACTGAAGACTAAAAGGACTGGTACTGAAGACTCAAAGGACTGGTACTGAAGACTAAAAGAACTGGTACTGAAGACTCAAAGGACTGGTAGAAGACTAAAAAGATTGGTACTGAAGACTCAAAGGACTGGTAGTGAAGACTAAATAGATTGGTACTGAAGACTCAAAGGGCTGGTAGTGAAGACTCAAAGGACTGGTACTGAAGACTTAAAGGACTGGTACTGAAGACTCAAAGGACTGGTACTGAAGACTCAAAGGAGTGGTACTGAAGACTAAAAGGACTGGTAGTGAAGACTCAAAGGACTGGTCCTGAAGACTAAAAGGACTGGTATTGAAGACTAAAAGGACTGGTACTGAAAACTCAAAGGCCTGGTACTGAAAACTCAAAGGACTGGTACCTAAGACTCAAAGGATTGGTAATACAGTTCTTCATTTAAGTCGAGTGTGATGTTGGTGGGAGAGGGGGGTGTTGCTGGTAGAGCCTACTTATTTCCTTTCCTTCTTTCTCGTATCTTTCATCATGCTGGTACGTCTTACTTCACCCTGAAATCACCGCATAAAGTGGACATGGTAGATTTCAATTAAAAACAAATAGCTCATTTAGTCGACTTGACTCCCGTTGGTTCTGGTGAGAAGCTCTGCAGATGACGTGTTATACAGCAGATACTTGAAATTATACAATTGTTATGTCCCTTTGAACTGTATTAAAAAAAACACAGCTCCGACAACAGCATACACACTGAATTCCTTTTTTCTAGGGCACTCGGTAGTCAGAAGGAGTTAGATTTCTTGTCCGGGCACATTTTTCTGGCCCTTCTGTCGATCCCAGCAGCGAAATGAGAATGCTAGGTCTACTTAGATTTAGCGAAAGCAAGGGCAAACGTACTGTCACGTGATGTTGAAATATGACACTAAGTGACAACTCCACTAATAAAGACAGAACAAACACGTGACGTTTCGGGTATAACCCTTCGTCAGACAACAAACGAGAAATATCTGGAATCTAGATCTCAGTACTACCTCAGGCATCACACAATGTGATGCCAGAAGAAAAAACATGAAGGAGAAAGAAATAAAGAAAAAGACAGCGATGATAAGAAACGTAGCAGAGGGGGTGTGAAGAATGAGCGAAAGTGGAAGGTTTAGATCTAGAATGAAATAAAATATGAAAATAAATAAGTAATAAAAGGTGAGAAGGAGATAGAGAGAAGGAGAGAAATAGCGAAAGAGAGAGAAAAAGAAAGAACAAAAGGCAGGGAAAAAAGAAATGGAGAGAGAGACGTGTGAGTATGGGAAACGAGAACGAAAAATAGGATAAATGTAAGACTAGATCTATATCTCACTGGGTCTAGAAAGAAGAAATAATAGAGATTGAATGAAAGGAAGTATCAATCAAGGGAAAATTTACACTGAATGTGCGAAATGTATACAAATTACAAATTTATGGATGTAATAAGGGAAAGAGTAAACAACTTACCTGAATTTTCAAAAAATGCCAGTTAGCACTAGCTGATGCTTTCCAATTTATCGAAATTTGAGTGTAGGACTTAACGTCACGTGTTTGTTCTGTCTTTATTAGTGGAGTTCTCACTTATCGTCATATTTCGCCTTAGTTATACACTTAGCTTTGAGTATGTGATTAACTTCTACTTATACACTTAACTTTGAGTGTGGGGTTACACATAGCTTTATGGGATTAACTTACTTATACACTTAGCTTTGAGTGTGGGATTAACTTACTTATACACTTAGCTTTGAGTGTGGGATTAACTTACTTATACACTTAGCTTTGAGTATGGGATTAAACTTATACACTTAGCTTTGAGTGTGGGATTAACTTACATTTATACACTTAGCTTTGAGTGTGGGATTAACTTATACACTTAGCTTTGAGTATGGGATTAACTTACTTATACACTTAGCTTTGAGTGTGGGATTAACTTACTTATACACTTAGCTTTGAGTGTGGATTAACTTACTTATACACTTGGCTTTGAGTGTGGGATTAACTTACTTATACACTTGGCTTTGGTGTGGGATTAACTTACTTATACACTTAGCTTTGAGTATGGGATTAACTTACTTATACACTTAGCTTTGAGTGTGGGATTAACTTACTTATACACTTAGCTTTGAGTGTGGGATTAACTTACTTATACACTTAGCTTTGAGTGTGGGATTAACTTACTTATACACTTAGCTTTGAGTATGGGATTAACTTACTTATACACTTAGCTTTGAGTATGGGATTAACTTACTTATACACTTAGCTTTGAGTATGGGATTAACTTACTTTATACACTTAGCTTTGAGTATGGGATTAACTTACTTATACACTTAGCTTTGAGTTTGGGATTAACTTGCTTATACACTTAGCTTTGAGTGTGGGATTAACTTACTAATACACTTAGCTTTGAGTGTGGGATTAACTTACTTATACACTTAGCTTTGAGTGTGGGATTAACTTACTTATAGACTTAGCTTTGAGTATGGGATTAACTTACTTTATAGACTTAGCTTTTGAGTATGGGATTAACTTACTTATACACTTAGCTTTGAGTGTGGGATTAACTTACTTATACACTTAGCTTTGAGTATGGGATTAACTTACTTATACACTTAGCTTTGAGTGTGGGATTAACTTACTTATACACTTAGCTTTGAGTATGGGATTAACATACTTATACACTTAGCTTTGAGTGTGGGATTAACTTACTTATACCTTTAGCTTTGAGTATGGGATTAACTTACTTATACACTTAGCTTTGAGTGTGGGATTAACTTACTTATATACTTAGCTTTGAGTATGCGATTAACTTACTTATACACTTAGCTTTGAGTAAAAGATTAACTTAC
>JAXRKP010002044.1:67500-73150 GCA_037039925.1 Doris montereyensis
TACACCTTGGGCTATATAGGAATAGCTATATAGGAATAGTACACACCTTGGGGTAGGCTATATAGGAATAGTATACACCTTGGGGTAGGCTATATAGAATAGTATACACCTTTTGGGGTAGGCTATATAGGAATAGTACACCTTGGGGTAGGCTATATAGGAATAGTACACACCTTGGGGTAGGCTATATAGAAATAGTACACACCTTTGGGGTAGCCATAGGAATAGTACACACCTTGGGGTAGGCTATCTTGTAAGGGCTTGTGTAGGAGTATCGGTCATGTCGCCGTACCATGGGAAGTAAAAGGTAGGGACGCGACTGTCGTTGAAACTGGTGTACAACACGTATTTGAGTCAGTAGACCAATTAGAGGGTGGTCGGTGCCAAGGACCTCCTCTGCAAGCGACAAACGAATTGTGGAATAGAAAAATACAATAAAAATAGAACGTGAAAAAATAAACCCTAAAACAACAGTTAGAAAAAACAGTCAATGAAAATAAACAAAGATGTATGTGTTACAATCGCAATATTAAGAAGAGAGGAAATAAATACATCTATATAATTAAGAGTTATAAAAAGTACAATAAAATGAAACGAAACAAATCTAGTCCCATCAGCAAAAACAGTCCTCTTCCCTTTTTTACTACCCCTTTTCCTCAAAAGGAAAACAACTCAATTATTAAAAACAAACAAAGAAACAAACAAAACAAAACACAGAGAAAACAAAACTAAAAATCCAACTGCTTCCAAAGAACTGAAACCGACAAACCGACACCGACAAACCGACAAACCGACACCTTGTTTAGTTGATAAACCCCCCAAAAACAGCTAGGCCAAAATAATCGATACGGAAACAAGAAAAACTAACTCTCCCTACCATTCTACAAACATAAAAACACAAGGAAGAACAAGAAAAACGACAAGAACACTCCCAAAGAGAAAAAGAGAAAATAAAAAAATAAAAAATAAAAGGCAACAAAATTCGATTCCTTTCCTACAAAATTGATTTCCCCACAACCCGAAACCAAAAATTCCAATCAAACCAAGTTTTAAAAATAAGAGAGAAACACCAATAGTCAAAACAAATAAGAGAAACACCAATAGACAAAACAAAAAGAGAGAAACACCAATAGTCAAAAACAAATAAGAGAAACACCAATAGACAAAAACAAAAGAGAGAAACACCAATAGTCAAAAACAAATAAGAGAAACACCATTAGACAAAACAAAAGAGAGAAACACCAATAGTCAAAAACAATTAAGAGAAACACTGATAGACAAAAACAAAAGAGAGAAACACCAATAGACAAAACAAAAGAGGGAAACACAATAGACAAAAACAAAAGAGAGAAACACCAATAGACAAAAACAAAAGAGAGAAACACCAATAGACAAAACAAAAAGAGAGAAACACCAATAAACAAAAACAAAAGAGAGACACCAATAGACACACACAAAAAGAGAGAAACAACAATAGACAAAAACAAAAAGAGAAACACTAATAGAGAAAAGAGAAAACACCAATAGACAAAAACAAAAAGAGAAAACACCAATAGACAAAAACAAAAGAGAGAAACACCAATAGACAAAACAAAAGAGAGAAACACCACAGACAAAAACAAAAGAGAGAAACACCAATAGACAAAAAACAAAAGAGGAAACAACACAGAATCATGACACAGTTACTGCTAACACCTTTCTTCCTCTTCCCTTTCTCTTTCCCCTTCCCGTCTCGTCGTACCCATTGCAAAGTTCATCTTCCACGCACCTCCCAACACGCCCTTCAAAAGTTGCCATAAAAAATATGTCATATATCTTCAAAGACCAAGTCAGTTGAAAGGTGATACTAAAAATATGTCATATATCCTCAAAGACCAAGTCGGTTGAGAGGTGATACAAAAAATAGGACATATTTTCTCAAAGACTCAATACGAGGAATAGTGGCCAATCAAACGGCCACCTGCCCTCATATAGCCAAGTAAGACAAACTGAGATCTTCCCTCATAGACCCAGTCCAAAACAAGACAAACTGGGACCTACCTCATAGACCCAGTCAAAAACTAGACAAACTGAGACCTACCCTCATAGACCCAGTCCAGCTTCAGACCCAGTCCAGTCCAACACAAACTGGGACCTACCCTCATAGACCCCAGTCCAGTCCAACACAAACCAAGGGACCTACCCTCATAGACCCAGTCCAAAACAAGACAAACTTACACCTACCCCTCAAGTTTAGGACCCAGTCCAAAACAAGACAAATTGAAACCTACCCCATAGACCCAGTCCAAAACAAGACAAGTTTGAAACCTACCCTCATAGACCCAGTCCAAGACAAGACAAGTTTAGACCTACCCCATAGACCCAGTCAAGAAGACAAAGACCTACCCTCATAGACCCAGTCCAAGACAAGACAAGTTTAGACCTACCCCTCATAGACCCAGTCCAAGACAAGACAAGTTTAGACCTACATAGACCCAGTCCAAGACAAGATGTTTAGACCTACCCTCATAGACCAAGTCAAAGACAAGACAAATTGACAAGTTTAGACCTACCCTCATAGACCCAGTCCAAGACAAGACAAGACAAATTAAACCTACCCTCATAGACCCAGTCCAAGACCAAGACAAGACAAGTTTAGACCTACCCTCATAGACCCAGTCCCAAGACAAGACAAAAGACCTACCCTCATAGACCCAATCAAAGACAAGACAAAATGAGACCTACCCTCATAGACCCAGTCCAAAGACAAGACAAGACAAAACCACCCTCATAGACCCAGTCCAAGACAAGACAAGACAAATGAGACCTACCTCATAGACCCAGTCCAAGACAAGACAAGACAAATGAGACTACCCTCATAGACCCAGTCCAAGACAAGACAAGACAAATGAGACCTACCTACTCATAGACCCAGTCCAAGACAAGACAAGACAAATGAGACCTACCTCATAGACCCAGTCCAAGACAAGACAAGACAAATGAGACCTCCCTCTCATAGACCCAGTCGGGCACACCATTGTATATCAGACCGTGGATGCCATCAAATGTCAAGCGGACTGCCTCAGCAGCCACGTTGCTCTTGTAGTAGATGTCGTTTCGATGGACGATGATCTGAAATAGACAGGCAAAGCGTGTCATTACAGACGGACAGACAGACAGACATCACATTTACTAAAAACAATCTGACATTATCTTGATTATGGATGTGGGTAAAATCAAATCAAATCTTGATATCACGTATACCTTGCTACACAACTCCTTGTCCCATCATCTGTCTTCACAATGATATCTCATAGGAGGCTATGGAGACGATCGTATGCTGCAATGAACAGTTTTATATAGAAACAAATATACACAAAAACTCCATTATATAATAACATTAATACATGTATTATCTTTTCACTTTTCACAGGTTTCCACCTCGATCCGTCTCTGAACCAACAATGCTGAATATGATCAGATGTGCACACACACACACACAAACACACACACACACACACACACACACTCATCCTTTCACAAAGTAAGGCGTTATTAACAAACAAATAAAACCCTGTCCACCGTGGCGGTGATCCCAGGGTCACGACGCTACAATGACTCACCAAGGCTTGTCCAGTGGGAGCCCAGGCCACGTATTGCAACGGCCCGTTTTGACAGGTACTTGTACTGGCACACGCTCGCTGCCACGCAGGGAGGAGAAAAGGTGAGTACATAATGTAGTGTTTGATGTGACAGTAAACGAGACCAAAGTACTAACAACGACGAGTGACAAGGTTAGTATAATATGTCATATGACGTCATTGATCTTATCCAGTCTAATATTTTCATGTAAATATTACTACGGAATATAAATCAAAAATGTAATATATTACAGGAAGTTTTACTTCTACTAGAATCTAGACATATTTTTCATTTTTATAGGAACAGTCAACACATGGAACAGTTTACAGTTCAAATTAGTATTAATTCTTTTTAAAATGGCATTGATGTGGAGCTCTATAATTGAAAATATTTGTATGATTAATGAATGAGCATTGTTCTTATTGATTATTGTATGGTCAATCATGTTTAAAACTCCATGATGGCATTAAGCATGTATGTGGTATTTAAAATTCAAATGATCTATCTAGCCTCTCACACGATGTGATGTACGTGTATAAAGTATTATTTGATTTCAAAGAAAGAAGAAAAATGTAAATTTGAAGTTAATGTTGCTTGGTTTAAATAAGAAGTTAGTGTTGCTTGGTTTAAATTAGAATTTAGTGTTGCTTGGTTTAAATTAGAATTTAGTGTTGCTTGGTTTAAATTAGAAGTTAGTGTTGCTTGGTTTAAATTAGAAGTTAGTGTTGCTTGGTTTAAATTAGAAGTTAATGTTGCTTGGTTTAAATTAGAAGTTTGTGTTGGTTGATTTAAATTAGAGTTATTGTTTCTTGGTTTAAATTAGAAGTTGGTTTAAATTAGTGTTGGTTGGTTTAAATTAGAAGTTAATGTTGCTTGGTTTAAATTGAAGTTTGTGTTGGTTGATTTAAATTAGGAGTTATTGTTGCTTGGTTTAAATTAGAAGTTAGTGTTGGTGTAAATTAGAAGTTAGTGTTGCTTGGCTTAAATTAGAAGTTTGTGTTGGTTAGTTTAAATAAGAAGTTTGTGTTACTTGGCTTAAATTAGAAGTTAGTGTTGCTTGGCTTAAATTAGAAGTTTGTTTTGCTTTGCTTAAATTAGAAGTTTGTGTTGCTTGGTTTAAATTAGAAGTTAATTTTGCTTGGTTTAAATTAGAAGTTTGTGTTGCTTGGTTTAAATTAGAAGTTAGTGTTGCTTGGTTTAAATTAGAAGTTAGTGTTGGTTGGTTTAAATTAGAAGTTAGCGTTTGTTGGATTGAAAGTAAATGAGAAAAGGGGAATTTTAATTGGTAGCGTTGATTTGACACCAATCATGATTATGCTTATGCCAGCCATTTGTCATAATATCCTGAGTTTTGAATAATTGTGCTTGATAATAAACAACTAATTCGACACTCTAGAGAAAAACAAACAAAAACAAAGCTCCATGGGGATGCTAAGACATTTTTTATTATATTAAAAAAAAGACTGTGGCTTTCTTATGTACATTCTACACGTTTCCTATAACACAACATATATAAACTTCTCAAAATGAAAAGCATTCTTGAAGCGTTTAAAATATTATAATAATATATATATATATATATATATATATATATATATATATATATATATATATATATATATATATATATATATATATATATATATATATATATATATATGTATATTCATCTTATAATATTTGGTCGACTCCATACATCCGCTCAATCATTCAAAAATGCATAAAGTGACCTGTTGTAAGGAGAAAACTTATACTTTGATCTTTAAGAGATTGGAGTCCTAGGTCACCATAATGACATTTTTATACAGCCTTCTCCCAGCTTTATTTATTAGTCATTCAGCCAATCAATATTCCTGATAATAATTATCGTTATGATTATATCATGTGGAAACGTATAACTTCAAGAAAAACAAAAACCGAGTAGCAATAAACCGGCCACTTATACAGCCATTTGATGCAGAATTAAATATCAATGAAACCTTCTCTGAAGGAAAGCAAAATTACAATTTATTGTAAATTAATTTCAATT
>JAXRKP010002045.1:0-10000 GCA_037039925.1 Doris montereyensis
GAATTACTTTCTAAGATGACTCTGATGATAATATACCCTCGCCAGATTAAAAGGCCGAGCAATAATAAAGACACATTTGAACAGTATGCTAATAAGACCTGAACCAATATAATGTAAATATATTCTCAATAACGCGGCCAATAGCCAAAAACAATATTAATACAACAAGATCAATTACATACAGTTTGATCAATATAAGTTGTATGGGTATTCCTCCTAGAAAAAGTTTTGCTCTCTCATGCCACATTTTGTTTTCGGATAGGACAGCTGTGTGGTAATCTAGCAAACAAGGCGAATTTAAGTTGGGGGTGAACATGGTGGGGCACTAGTTTGGGGGCGACATTGGGGGGGACTTGGGCGGGAGAATTGGGGGGTAGCACTGTCTTTTCGGAGGGCGATTGTTACTTTATGGTGGTGTGTATGGGATTTTCGTGGTTGGTTGGGTTGTGGGTGTGAGAGGTGGGTGCAAGCACGAGGGGTGGGTGCTAGAGGGAGGGGCATGTGAGTGGAGGAGGAGAGAGGAGGGAGGGGAGAGTCGGACGGGAAGGAGGCGAGAGAGGCAGGGAGGAAGAGAGGAGGAAGGTCGAGAGGGAGGAGTAGGGCAGGAAGGAGAAGCAGTGAGTGGCTACATAAAGGGGACAAGGGCAAGGGAGGAGGGAAGGGCAAGGCAGAGTGAAGGAAGTAAGATGAGAAGGGAGGAGGGCGGCAGGAGGAGGAGGAGGAGCGGCGAGCAAATAAAGGGAGGAGAAGAGGAGAGGACGGGACGAGGGGAGCCGAGCGAGGCAGGGCGGAGGAGGAGGCAGCGAGCGCGGGAGAGGACGGAGGAGAGAAGGGAGGCGGAAGTGTCGACCAAGGAGGAGGAGGTAGGAAGACTGTGAGAAGAGCCGAGGGGGAAGGCAGAGCGAGAGTACAGGGAGGAAGGAGGAAGAGAAAAGGGAGAGAAGCGGGGCAGGAGATCCGGAGGGAGGCAGGAGGCTAGGGAAGAGAGGAGGCCACGGAGGAGGGAGGGAGGACGGCGGATTGGACAGCGCCTAGGGGAGGAGGAGAGGAGTGGAGGATCCACCCACGGAAGTAAGAGGAGAGGAGGAGCACGGCAGGAACGGGCAGCAAAGAGAGGAGGAGCGAGGGCGTGAGGAGGAACGCAGGGGACGGAGGAGCAGCACTAGAAACGGGTGGAGGGCAGGCAACCGAGGCGGAGAGACGGAGGGCAGCGAGGAGGAGATAAGCGGCAGTGAGAAAGGGAGGTCAAGGAGGAGGAGAGGGAGTAGGGCTCAAGGAGAGCCGAAGCAGGAACGAGACAAGGACAAAGGAAGGCGAGGAGAAGAGGAGATCAGAAAGGCAAAGCCGAAGGACTGAGGGAGGAAAATGGGAAGTGGAAGGGCACGAGACAGGGAGGAGGAAGAGAGAGGTGGAAGGAGGAGGAAGCGAAAAAGAGTACAGAAGCTGGGGAACAGGAGCAGTACCAGAGTAGAAAATAGCGAGGACGGAGGGCGGGATGGGGAAGGAGGGCCCGGACGGAGAGGGCCGAGAGTTGAGGGAGGGCGCGAAGCCGAGAGGAGGATGGCCAGGGAGGGACTGAGAGGCGAGCGAGTGATGCGGAGGCCGGGAAGCGGGAGAGCGCGAGTAGCCGGAAGGAGGCAGGGACGCGGAAGAGGAGGGAGACGCGGAATGCAGGCACGGGAGGAGGAGCGTGAGGAAGTAGAGGTAGGAGGAGGAGCCGGAGGTCGAGGAGGCGGAGGGAAGCGAGGAGGAGGGCAGGGGAGCGCCGAATGGCAGGGAGATGCATGTGGCGCAGGCGCGCAGAGGAGGAGGAGGAGGCGCGGAGGGAAGGGAGGAGGAGGAACGCGAGACGAAAGGGAGGAACCGGACGGACGGAGGAGGCGAAGTTGAGGACGGAGGGAAGGAAGGAGCCGGACGGTGAGGCAGGGGCGAGGGGGGGAGGAGGCGAAGGAAGAGACGGGGCGGCGGAGAGCAAGGGAAGGGAGGAGAAGGAGGCGGAGCGAGGGGCTGAGGAGACCGGGAGTTGCGCAAGCAAGCAGGAGTAGAGGGAGGAAGGCGGAGGGAGGGAGGAGGCGAGAGGAGGCGGCAGGCGTGGGGGGCGGTAGAGAGGGAAGAGAGATGATGAGGCGAGGGAGACGGAGCTAGAGAGGAGGAGTTTAGGAGTGCGGGAGGAGGAGGGACGAGGAGGAGGAGCGAGGAGGGGGAGGAGGGTCGGAGCAGGAGGGAAGCGGCAGGACGAGGAGGCAGGAGAGGAGGGAGGTAGGAGGAGCGGCAGTGAGGGCGAGGAGGCGGGGGCGAGGATGGAGGCTGACGGAGAGAGGAGGAGGAGGAGGCGGAAGTGAGAGGGCCGGGATGGGTAAGGAGGGAGCGCAGGAGGAGGAGCTGAGGCAGGCGGACGGAGGAGCGCGGAGTGCAGGAGGAGGAGCGATGGAGCGAGGAGGGCAAGGGGGGAGGCGCGGGGGGAGAGGCGGCGGAGGAAGCCGAGGCGGTGAGTGCGGAGGAAGCAGTGCAGGAGACAGGAGGACGGCGGCAAGGAGAGAGGAGGAGCGGGAGGAAGTGGCGCGACGGAGGAGGAGGCAGGAGAGAGAGGAGGAGGAGGCAGGGGAGTGGAGTGGAGGAGGAGGGGGCGGAGTGCGGTGAGCGGGACGGACAGAACAGGAGGAGGCGAGCGTTGGAGCTGAGAGATAACGGTGGAGGTGGGCGGTGGGCATCTGGAGAGGGCGGGAAGGAGGGAGGGCCAAGATGAGGGGGAAGACGGGGGGGAAGGGCAAGGGAAGCGGAAGGGGCGGGAAGAGGGGCGGAGGGGGGAAGGGGGCAGAGAGGGAGGATGCAGGAGGGAGGAGGGAGGGGAAGACAAGAAGAAAGGCAATAAGGGAAAGACAAAAGAAGAAGAAGAAGACGAAGAAGAAGAAAAGGAGAAGCCAAGAGCCATGAAGGCATGAAGGAGGGGGGGTGGGGGGGGCAGGAGAAGGGGGACGAGGAGGGCGGGAGGGGGGGACAGGGGGGGGGGGGGAGGGGTGGGGAGGGGGGGGGGCGGGGGGGGGGGGGGGGGGGGGGGGGAGGAAGGAGGAGGAGAGAAGAGGATGATGAAGGCGGAGGGGAAGCGAGGAGGAGGATTAGCGAGGAGGAGGGAGAGAAGTGAGAAGAGACAGTAAGAGGGGCGGAGGAGGGGTACGGCGGAGAAGGACGAGGAGAAGTCGGAGAGTGAAGAGAGGAAGAAGGAGAGAGAGCGAGGAAAGAAGCGAGAGAAGAGAGAAGAGGAAGAAGAAATAAGCAGAACGACAGCACGAGAGCGAAGCACGACAGCAGCCGGTCTAGGGACAAGCACGCCAGCAGAAGGGGCGGGGGGCGGACGGCGTGTGAGGAGAGGAGAGAGAGCGAGTCAGGCGGGTGGAAGTGAGGCATTGGAGGAGGGCGTGGAAGGGGTCAGGCGTCGGGGCGGCGTCCTTCTTTCTTCTTCTTCTTCTTCTTCTTCTTTGTCTTCTTCTTTCTTCTTTCTTCTTCTTCTTCTTCTTCTTCTTCTTCTTCTTCTTTCTTCTTCTTCTTCGTCTTCTCTTCTTCTTCTTCTTCTTTTCTATCTTCTCCTTCTTCTCTTCTTCATCTATCTCCTTCTGCTCTTCTTCTTCTCTTCTTTCTCTCTTCGCCTTCTTCTATCTTCTTCTCTCTTCTCTTCTCTCTATCTCTTCTCTTCTTCTTCTTCTCTCTTCTTCTCTTTCTTGTCTTCTTTCTTCTTCTTTCTTCTTCTTCTTTCTTCTTCTACTCTTCTTCTTCTTCTTCAGTTCTTTCTTCTTCTTCTCTCTTCTTTTTCTCTTCTTCTTCTCTCCTCTTCTTCTTCTTCTTCTTCTTCTTCTTCTCTTCTTCTTCTTCTTCTTTTCTTCTTCTTCTTCTTCTTTCTTCTTCTTCTCCTTCGACTTTTTCTTCTTCTTCTTTTTCTTCTCTTCTTCTTCTTCTCTTCATCCTTCTTCTTCTTCTTCTTCTTCTTCTTCTTTCTTCTTCTTCTTCTTCTTCTTTCCTTCTTCTTCTTCTTCTTCTTCTTCTTCGTCTTCTTCTTCTTCTCTTCTTACTTCTTCTTCTTCTTCTTCTTCTTCTTCTTTCTTCTTCTTCTTCTTCTCTTCTTTCTTCTTCTTCTTCTTCTTCTCGTCTTCTTCTTCTTCTTCTTCTTCTTCTTCTTCTTCTCTTCTTCTTCTTCTTCTTCTTCTTCTTCTTTCTTCTTCTTCGTCTTCTTCTTCTTCTTCTTCTCTCTTCTTCTTCTTCTTCTCTTCTTCTTCTTCTTCTTCTTCTTCTTCTTCTTCTTATTCTTCTTCTTCTTCTTCTTCTTCTTCTTCTTCTTTCTTCTTCTTTCTTCTTTCTTCTTCTTCTTCTTCTTCTCTCTTCTTCTTCATCTTCTTCTTCTTCTTCTTCTTCTTTCTTCTTCTTCTTCTTCTTCTTTTCTTCTTCTTCTTCTTCTTCTTCTTCTTCTTCTTCTTTCTTCTTCTTTCTTCTTCTTCTTCTTATCTTCTTTCTTCTTCTTCATTTCTTCTTCTTCTTCTTCTTCTTCTTCTTCTTCTTCTTCTTCTTCTCCTTCTTCTTCTTCTTCTTCTTCTTCTCCTTCTTCTTCTTCTTCTTCTTCTTCTTCTTCTTCTTCTTCTTCTTCTTCTTCTTCTTCTTCTTCTTCTTCTTCTTCTTCTTCCTTCTTCTTCTTCTTCTTCTTCTTCTTCTTCTTCTTCTTCTTCTTCTTCTTCTTCTTCTTCTTCTTCTTCTTCTTCCTTCTTCTTCTTTCTTCTTCTTCTTCTTCTTCTTATCTTCTTCTTCTTCTTCTTCTTCTTCTTCTTCTTCTTTCTTCTTCTTCTTCTTCTTCTTCTTCTTCTTCTTCTTCTTCTTCTTCTTCTCTCTCTATTATTATCATTATTATTATTCATTAATATAATTTTTTGTGATTGATGTTGATCTTGTTGGTAGCAACAACACCAGCATAAATAGTAGTAATAGTAGTATTAGTAGTAGTAGTAGTAGTAGTAGTAGTAGTAGTAGTAGTAGTAGTAGTAGTAGTAGTAGTAGTAGTAGTAGTAGTAGTAGTAGTAATAGTAGTAATGGTAGTAGTAGAGGTAGTAGTAGTAGTAGTAGTAGTAGTAGTAGTAGTAGTTGTAGTAGTAGTATTAGTTGTAGTAGTAGTAGCAGTAGTAGTAGTAGTAGTAGTAGTAGTAGTAGTAGTAGTAGTAGTAGTAGTAGTAGTAGTTGTAGTAGTAGTAGTAGTAGTAGTAGTAGTAGTAGTAGTAGTAGTAGTAGTAGTAGTAGTAGTAGTAGTAGTATCAACGGCAGCAGCAACAACAGCAGCAGCAGCAGTAGTAGTAGTAGTAGTAGTAGTAGTAGTAGTAGTAGTAGCAGTAGTAGTAGTGGTGGTTGTAATAGTAATAATAATAAAAGTAAAATATGTGGACAAGACAACATGTAATTATGGATGGAAAAACAAAGGCAAATTATCCTCATGTTGGCCATAATAGTTATGTAGAAATCGCATAATTTATTGTGTGAAAAAAGTAGTATATCTGAACTATGCATATATGTTCCTTGTAATGAATTTTATATGAAAGAATAAATTTTACTGACACGATACAGGAAACAAAAGTAAAAATTCTCTGATTATGAATCAAAATAAAAAAAATGCGTGAATTCATGTTGCCTCACCATTGTTAGTCCAATCTTTTCTTCTTTGTGACGTATAATTGAAGATTAATAATTATTTGACGGTGCCAGTACAAACGCATTAAAATACATTCAACTATCTCAATGTGTAAAACTTATATAAGCTCTCATAAGATTAAACGACTGATGCATCGGTATAATGAAAGGAACATTTTCATTCAATTAATATTAAACGATGGTTTACAATAGAATTATAGCTTTAATTGACCTCTTTTTATCTCGAAGTACATGTCCCTTTTATGGGAAGATAACTACAATTGACGTACATGAATTTCAAGAGCCAAGACGACTGTTTTTAAATTTTACCATTACGCTGTTTACAAATAATATTATTTGACAAGTAGCTCTTGAATTTGCTATTTAATTTAACAATATGCTCAATTCTTTTTTGTCCTTTTCCGGTGATTCCTTAGCCTTCTTGATCCCAAGAATGAAGAACGCCAATCCTGAGACCATCAGTGAAGTATTGCCTGAAGGTACCAAAGCCTGAAGGTTTGGCTTGAATTGCCGTTTGTTTTTGTTCCATTGAAGTCTCATCATGGGTGGGAAAATAATGCTTTCCCCAAAGGGTACCACACCTGGAAGGTCTGTTCTCCATGTCCAGCCATCGATCTCTTATCCAATCTTGCCACGATTGCATCTGATTATTGTTGCCAACGTCTTCGAAATTTGTCCTGAAAATAACCTCTTAGCCAGATCTGACCAGGACTGCAGATGTAGTCCCTGGAAGCCCTTCTCGAAGGGATTATTCCCAAAACGGCGACTGTTGGGAGCAAGGCTTCTTTGTTGATCCAGTCGCTCCACCCCTGAAACTGAGAGCGATCTATCTGACCAATATTAGTGAAGGCCCTCGAAGTTGAAATTTTTTTGTCCATCCAGTTTTTCCAGGTAGCTGTTGGGCGCGTCAAAATCATTGAACGTAGATGAGCCGAAACTGCGTTTAGACATCCAATCTTTCCATGCTTGAAGGTTATGTTGGGGGATTCTGGGAAAGACTGGACCATAATCCCACGTTTGAAATGGTGATCTGCCAGAATCACTGTCAAATCCTGAATGCGATCCTTTTCAATTCTTTTCCAATGATTTGCTGTCTGACTGCAATCCATGACAAAGACAGGCCAAAGCGCTGTAGAAAATGTAATGGCAAACCGCCTTCGAATCTCCATGTTCAGTAATAACGATGGCGTTCTTCATGGATGCAAATAGAAAGCAATTACACGAAAGAAAAAACCAATATATAGTAATTTTTTGTCAATAGGCAGTTAAGATAACCCGACATAATAAAGCCAGGTACAGTTTCAATGACGAACGGACATTGATTGATATGCAATGTTTAGGTTTTTGGCAGCATACTTCATGCTTTCAGGGTAGTTTAATTAGGCATAATCAAATAATGACAACTCGTTTAAAAGGTTTGCCGGATACAGAAAACACATTTATTTCCAAAACTTTGACAATCTAAATCAAAGTTTCAAGTAACAATTTACATATTTGGGGTACCTAAACTCATGTTTTCTCATGATCAATGGGTGATACAATCAGAATATTGGGGAAAAAGGATAATGACAAAACAAATTCTGTTTCTCATTCGAAAAACCAAACAGTTTAATTCAAAGTGGCAATTCATGACATTCTTTTGACAAACATGTTTTCATTCACTAGAACGATACATTTCTGTTCTTATAATTTGTCAATAACAGCCATGTGTATCAGGAAAGGTAGTCGGAAAATAACATATAATGCCCTTGGATGTTTAAACGATTTCAACATTAAAAAAGATAGACATGGTGTGAAACTAGAGAATACCTCTAAACAGCAACTGTCTAGAAATTCAAAGAAAAGACCTAGAATAATCTCGTTTTCTGATAAACAAAATCTATTCAGCGGAAAGTAAATTTTAATAAAGGTTTAGCGCACATCGTTGTTTATGGAAGACGTATATAATTTAATATGAAAGCAAATTGAATCCAATCCCATAAAATATCGCATAATGTTGAATTATATCAGAAAAACAATTACGCGAGGTAACTGTGTCAAACAAATACAATGATGCCAGGACAATTCTTTCATATAGTATGTCCAAGACTAAGATAGACTGGGGCGCAACAAGTCCACCGACGTCACAGAATGTCGAAGAAACGAGAGTAGGATCGAGGAAGGGGAGGAAAGGGACAAAACAGTGCGGCGAAGGGACGTGGGGGGAAGGGAAGGGGCTGGTGACAACTAAACGGACTCCTAGAAACCTAGACACCTAGTCAAAATATTAAATGTAAGAGCATTATTGTTGACACAGTATTGTGTCCCAGTGAAAGACGAGACAGACAATTAATGCGTAAAACGTAGAGTAAGATCAGGAGTGACAGACGATTGATAAACGTAGAGTATGATCAGAGAGACAGACAATTAATGCATAAAAGGTAGAGCAAGATCAGGAGCAACAGACATTTAGTGCGCAAAAGGTAGAGTATGATCAGGAGAGACAGACAATTAATGTGTAAAAGGTAGAGTATGATGAGGAGAGACAGACAATTAATGCGTAAAAGGTAGAGTATGATGAGGGGAGAGACAGACAATTAATGCATTAATGCGTAAAAGGTAGAGTATGATGAGGAGAGACAGACAATTAATGCGTAAAAGGTAGAGTATGATGAGGAGAGACAGACAATTAATGCGCAAAAGGTAGAGTATGATGAGAGAGACAGACAATTAATGCGCAAAAGGTAGAGTATGATGAGGAGAGACAGACAATTAATGCGTAAAAGGGAGAGTGTGACCAAGAGAGACAGATATTTAATGCGTAAAAAGGTAGATTATGATCAGGACAGACTGACAATTCATGCGTAAAAACTAGATTATGATCAGGAGAGACATCAGAGAGACAGTGTAAAAAGGTGTTATCAGGAGGAGGTAGTGAGTTTAATCAGGAGAAACAGTGTGTAAAAGGTAGAGTTATGATAAAAGGTAGAGTTTAATCAGGAGAAACAGTGTGTAAAAAGGTCAGGAGAAACAGCATGATCAGAGAGACAGTAGAGTTTAATCAGGAGAACAGTGTGTAAAAGGTAGAGTTTAATGACCATGAGAGACAGTGTGTAAAGAGTAGAGTTTTAATCAGAAAGGAGACAAACAGTGTGTAAAGGTAGATTATGATCAGAGACAGACAGTGTGTAAAGGTAGAGTATGATCAGGAGAGACAGTGTAAAAAGGTAGAGTACGATCAGGAGAGACAGTGTGTAAAAGGTAGGAGTTTAATCAGAGACAGACAGTGTGTAAAAAGAGTAGAGAAGGAGAGAGAGACAATTAAGCTATAAAAGTAGATTATAATCAGTGACAATTAAGTAAAAGATAGAGTATGATCAGGAGAGACAGTGTGTAAAAGGTATACGTATGATCAGGAGAGACAGTGTGTAGAGTATAAGAGACAAACATTTAAGTAAAAGATAGAAGACTAGAGACAATTAATTTAATAAAGTATAGAGAGACAGATAATTAATGTAAAAAAGGTAGAGTATGATCAGGAGAGACAGTTTGTCAAAGGTAGAGTTTAATCAGGAGACAGATAATTAATGTGTAGTGGTAGGGTGAGAGACAGAAAAGGTGAAAGTAGATTATGATCAGGAGAGACAGATAATTAATGTAAAGGTAGAGTATGACTGTCAGGGATAGACAATTAATGTAAAACATTTAAGAGACAGTTTGTAAAAGGGATAGTATGATCATGAGACAGACAATTAATGAGTAGAAGGTAAAGTATGATCAGGAGAGACAGACACTTAATGTGTGAAAGGTAGATTATGATCAGGACAGAGATAGACAATTAGAAAAATGGTAAAAGGTAGAGTATGATCAGGAAGTCAGACAATTTTGTAAAAGGTAGAGTATAGACAGCATGAGAGACAGACAGAGACAGGGTGTAGAAGGTATAGTATGATCAATAGAGACAGGCAAAAGGTAGAGTATGATCATGAGAGACAGACAATTATGATCAGGAGAGACTTAAAGGAGTATGATCAAGAGAGAGAGACAATTAAGAGTGTGCTGCAGACAATTAATGCGTAAAGGGCAGAGTATGATGAGGAGAGACAGACAATTAATGTGTAAAAGGTAGAGATCATGAGAGACAGGCAATTAATGTAGATCATGAGAGACAGGTAGAGTATGATCATGAGAGACAGATAATTAATGTGTAAAAGGTAGAGTATGATCAGGAGAGATAGACAATTAATGTGTAAAACGTAGAGTATGATCAGAGAGACAGTTTGTAAAGGACAATTAATGACAGAAAAGGTAGAGTATGATGACATGAGAGACAGACAATTAA
>JAXRKP010002045.1:12500-20000 GCA_037039925.1 Doris montereyensis
TTTAAAAGATTATTTGGCCAAGAAAGCTGGCCAAGAGAGTTTGATGGATAAGACATCTTGGTTTAATCAAGAAACGTTGTTAGCCATCGTACCAGCACCCGCACCCCTTTCTCCTCTCAAAGACGTCTAGACTTAAATCTCATTCGTTCACTTGGCTAATGTTATGCATGGCTCTCTTAGTCCCGGTCATGCAAGTCTTATTTTTAAGTCGTCCTCACGCGTCATGTGACTGTTGAGCACTCCGATAATCATTGCATTAGTAATAATAATTATGATTATAGCAAAGGGAATCCACCTGTCATGATGGTAAGCAGCAATCACGACAGATACAAAAAAAAAGCAATAATTGAAGCGTTAAAAAGATATTTATTATAGAACAGAGATAAACGGGGTTAGGGATCAGACCGTCCGAGATCTGAAAGTCTTCAGGTCGGTCCGTCCGAGGTCTGAAAGTCTTCAGGTCGGTCCGTCCGAGGTCCGAAAGTCTTCAGGTCGGTCCGTCCGAGATCCCGAAAGTCTTCAGGTCGGTCCGTCCGAGATCCGAAAGTCTTCAGGTCGGTCCGTCCGAGACCCGAAAGCCTTCAAGTCGGTCCGTCCGAGATCCAAAAGTCTTCAGGTGGATCCGTCCGAGATCCGAAAGTCTTCAGGTCGGTCCGTCCGAGATCCGAAAGTCTTCAGGTCGGTCCGTCCGAGATCCGAAAGTCTTCAGGTCGGTCCGTCCGAGGTCCGAAGGTCTTGAGTCGGTCCGTCCGAGACCCGAAAAGCTTTCAGGTCGGTCCGATCCGAGATCCGAAAGTCTTCAGGTCGGTTTGTCGAGATCTGAAAGTCTTCAGGTCGGTCCGTCCGAGGCCGAAAGCTTTCAGGTCGGTCCGTCCGAGGTCTGAAAGTCCCGGAAACTTCGAGTCCAATCCAGCTCTAGAAGTCCCCTCACCCCTATTCCAGAACAAGAAGCCCACCCCCCCCCCCTTGCCTTAACCCTCAAGAACACAATTCCTACTGCTTTTCCATACAAACGAAGCAGAGCTGACATCAGTATCAAATAACATCCTTGGGTTATTTTACTTTTTAGCGACGTAAAATGATGTAGGTCAAATTTGGACAACAAGAAATATAATACCCAACTAAAAACTTAATTGGAACATAACTGTATAACCTTTCCGAAAAATACGTAAAATAATGATATTCTCCTCAAAGTAAAAAATTGGTAGTTTCTGTATCTGTTTCTGTACATTAATCCGCAAAGGGCCTATTGTGATATCCGTAGATGGTTTTACAGCATGAAATGAATTCGTGACGTTGTTAAATTGTTCAGTGGTCTAAGCGTTTGTAATGCAATGCTAGCTGTAAGCTCATACACAACAAAGAAATGTTTATGGTAATCAGGAGCATCCGGAGCGTGCAATGCTACGACCAGGCTTTTCGCTTCCCATCGTGTCTGTGTTTTATTTGAAATGAAAGGAACAGTAACATAATTATGTCAACAGTTTCAGCTTCACGAGAATAAGATACACATCAGCATAACGTTAACCACCAAATACACTCTTGACTTCGATGTCTTTAATTGGAATAGATAGGGGTCTTTGAAAGCAGGCATCTCGATCGATATTGATATCATTTCCATGCTTTTAAGGTGAGTGAAAAATCTTGAGCATAGATAAAATGGTACTTCAGAGTATCTTCTATAATATTTAGTCTATTTTTTGCTGTGATCAAACAATGTTTGAAATAAATTCGTTTCCTCTGGGGTTTTAATTTGTTATCAGCACTGTTATTAGCCAGGAGTAGTGTACTATTGTTTCAGACGTTGACATCAGTGTGTATTGCCATGCAAAAGCTCCACCAGAGCTCGCTACCTTTAATCGTCATCGGCTTTGAATTTAAATCAAAGATTTTTTCAAGGCTATAATGGCCCGTAGAGCCGGAGCTTATCCCAGTTTCTGTAGCGTTAAACAGATTGGTGTTATTAATCACTCCTGGAAAGAACTAGTCTGACGCACGATTTTACTGCTAAACTAGTGCATGTATCCATTTGCACATGGGTCGAGTACATTTCAAATTTGAATTTAATAGAAGATATATCATTGTGAACTTTGGATCAATATCTAGATCTGGATCTAAATCTCGTTCAGGTCTAGAGACTGTGAAATCACGTTAGATCTCGAAATTTGCGATTCAAACATTCAAGCTAACTGCTGACAATTGACATATCAGTTTATGACGCGACCTACAAAGGTAAATTATGAATTTTTTTTAATGCATTTTTAATTCAATAAAAGAAATTATAATATGTGTGTTATCACATTTTTCGATGGAAATATAAAAATACATCAAATATATAAATCAAATATAAATTAAAGCCACCCAATTGTATGATGATTAAAGGTAAAATGAAAACATCCGATTGTGTAATGATTAACGGTAAAATGAAACCATCCGATTGTATTATGATTAAAGGTAAAATGACACCATCCGCTTGTATGATGATTAAAGGTAAAATGAAACCATCCGATTGTATGATGATTAAAGGTAAAATGAAACCATCCGATTGTGTAATGATTAACGGTAAAATGAAACCATCCGATTGTATGATGATTAAAGGTAAAATGACACCATCCGATTGTATGATGATTAAAGGTAAATGAAACCATCCGATTGTATGATGATTAAAGGTAAAATGAAACCATCCGATTGTATAATGATTAAAGGTAAAATGAAACCATCCGATTGTATGATGATTGTAAAATGAAAACATCCGATTGTATAATGATTAAAGGTAAAATGAAACCATCCGATTGTATGATGATTAAAGGTAAAATGGAAACCATCCGATTGTATGATGATTAAAGGTAAAATGAAACCATCCGATTGTGTAAATGAAACCATCCGATTGTGTAATGATTAATCCGATTGTGTAATGATTAAAAAATGAAACCATCCGATTGTGTAATGATTAACTGTAAAATGAAACCATCCGATTGTGTAATGATTAACGGTAAAAAATGAAACCATCCAATTGTGTAATGATTAACGGTAAAATGAAACTATCCAATTGTGTAATGATTAACTGTAAAAATGAAGCCATCCAATTGTGTAATGATTGACGGTAAAATGAAACCAACCAATTGTGTAATGATTAACTGTAAAATGACACCATCCGATTGTATACTGATTAAAAAAGTAAAATGAAACCATCCGATTGTATAATGATTAACATGATTAAAGGTAAAATGAAACCATCCGATTGTATAATGATTAACATGATTAAAGGTAAAATGAAACCATCCGATTGTATGATGATTAAAGGTAAAATGAAAAATTGTATAATGATTAAAGGTAAATGAAACCCTCTGATTGTATAATGATTAAAAGGTAAAATGAAAATGATTGTATAATGATTAAAGGTAAATGAAACCATCCGATTGTATAATGATTAAAGGTACAATGAAACCCTCTGATTGTATAATGATTAAAGGTAAAATGAAACCCTCTGATTGTATGATGGTTAAAGGTACAATGAAACCTCTGATTGTATAATGATTGTACAATGAAACCCTCTGATTGTATAATGATTAAAGGTACAATGAAACCTCTGATTGTATAATGATTAAAGGTACAATGAAACCTCTGATTGTATAATGATTAAAGGTACAATGAAAACCCTCTGATTGTATGATGGTTAAAGGTACAATGAAACCCTCTGATTTTATAATGATTGTACAATGAAATGATTGTATAATTAAAGGTACAATGAAACCTCTGATTGTATAATGCTTAAAGGTACAATGAAACCCTGATTGTACAATGTTTAAAGATACAATGAAACCTCTGATTGTATAATGCTTAAAGGTACAATGAAACCCTCTGATTGTATAATGTTTAAAGGTACAATGAAACCCTCTGATTGTATAATGTTTAAAGGTACAATGAAACCCTCTGATTGTATGATGGTTAAAGGTACAATGAAACCCTCTGATTGTATAATGATTAAAGGGGCAATGAAACCTCTGATTGTATAATAATTAAATGTGCAATGAAACCCTTGGATTGTGTAGTACTTAAAGGTACAATGAAGCCCTCTGATTGTATAATGATTAAAGATGCAATGAAGCCCTCTGATTGTATAATGATTACAAATACAATTAAGCCCTCTGATTGTATACTGATTACAGGTACAATGAAACCTTGGATTGTATTATGATTAAAGGTACAATGAAACCTTCGGATTGTATAAAAGTCCTGATAAAATTTTAAATTTTATCAAAGTTTCCGCTATCGCCTTAGTTGTTGATTTGGGTGAAATCAAATCTTAATCAAATGAAAGTCTGATATAAAGGAAATAGGATAAATTCTGAGTCTTTGAGGTAAAGATTGATTTATAAGTCGTATCTCCGCACAAATGCAGGCTCACCGAATGTATGTCATTTATCTTCAAACAGGTCATTTCATTCTAAGTCCATGTCAACGCCCGAGGGACCATACAATACACAAGCCTGTTAAGTATTTCATACTAACACTCTGACAAAATTGTTCTTTACTTATAGCTGGGTACTCATTCATACCCGAGTTAAATGAAGATAGAAGAATAAGTATCTTTCCCGAAAGTACAACGTTATAAAAAGTATTCCCGAATGCCAGCCGTGGGCCTTGAATCAGTGTCGTCGTGACTACCAGCTCACACAACTATGGAGCGTTCAGCTACAACGGTTCAATTAATAATAATAATAGTAAAAAATAAAAATAATAATAATAATATAATAAAATATAAAAAAAATAATAATAATAATATAATAATAATAATAATAATAATAATAATAATAATAATAATAATAATAATAATAATAATAATAATAATAATAATAATAATAATAATAATAATAATAATAATAATAGTAACAAAAATAATAATGATAAATAGTATTGTGAATATAAGTTTGATGCGCTTTTGATCATTAAAAAATTGAAACGGTCAACATAAAAATTGTCGACATGAAATATGAAGCAGCATGTAAAACAATGCTATTCTATTTACACAAATCATTTTTTTTAAAAAGTTAAGGATAAAAGCATGACATAAATTTGTCAAGAAACTGTCCTAGAAAAGACAACCACAAAAGTATTTCCAAAATAATAAACCATGGATGACACGCCAACTCAAACGTTTACTCAATAACAAAAAAGCTCATTCGTGGAGAAAAATGACGAAAAGAAGAAAACAGTTCAGAAAGAATCAAAAGCGAAAATAAAAGATTGTCAAAAGAAATAGAAAACCAACATTGAAGAAAAGTTTAGACCAAATAACTTGAAATGCGTCTGGGATGGAATGAAAAAAACATTGTAGGCTATAGGAAAAAAAAATCTGTTTTTTTAGTGAGAGGAAAAGAAGAAGAGTATGTTGACCATCTGAACACTTTTTACGCTAGATTTGACCAACTTGACTTTTCTGATCAAATAGATGGCATAAGAAGCAGCCTCAAATAAAATGAAGATACACTAGTCAATGAAAAACTGAAAATAAACAAAGCCTGAAGACCGGACAATATAACCTCACGTGTCATGAAATTATGTTCTGATGAACTCTCAGCTATATTTTAGTACACATATTTAATTTATCACTGTCGTTAAATGAAATACCGAATGCTTGGAAAATGTCCGAAATATCTCCTGTCCCAAAATGCTGTACTATAAAATATACGAATGATTTAAGACCAGTAGCATTAACATCTATTTTAATGAAATGTCTTGAGAGGATTGTGTTAGAAACAATTCTAATTACAATTATATCTACTTTCGACCTACACCAATTTGTCTATAATCTAAAAGGGCGTTTGAAGATGCTATTCTATTTTTTACAAATAACATGTACCATCATCTTGATACTCCAAAAAACTATGTCAGAACTCTTTTCGTTAACTTTTTAAGTGCTTTTAATACAATACATCCACACATCCTGATTCCTAAATTATTGTTATATACGGGTTTGGGAAAGGAGTATAACTCTCTGTATCTTAGATTTTCTGACCAATAGACCTCAATTCGTTAGATTAAAATGAGAGAATGATATTTTTGATTCGTCAGTAATTGTAACAAACGCTAGAGCATCCCAGGGCACTGTCCTTGCACCTACACTCTTTTCTATCTACACCAATGATTGTAAAACTGCTTTTGAAAAGGAGATTCGGTAGTTCAGAGGCAAGCTGTCGGCCTCTCGACCAAAAGGTAGTGGGTTTGAGCCCCGCCAACGGTTGAAACATTTTCTCGATTTTTTTTTCGAGCTAAATCTACACCCCTGGTCCAGGTAGGTGGATCGACACCTAGTCCCATCGGAGACGGACGATAAAAGGGAGGTCCTATATGCAGATAAAAAACTCTGTGTACGTTAAAGATCCCTTGGCTGTTTACAAAGCAGTCTGGGCAAAGTTAAAAATCCTATAAAAAACTCCGAGGTCACCTTAGTTGTGGATGTGGGTAAATCAAATCAAATCAAATCAAATCAGAGCTTTCGAAAATATCCCAATAATGAAATATGCAGATGATACATCTATCCAAGCTCTTATCAGATCAGACGTAGACCTAATCAATTATGTTGAAGAAATCAAATGGTTTGTACAGTGGTGTGATGACAATTATTTACAACTTAATGAAGAAAACAAAAAGAAATCATTTTTGATTTTAGGAAGACAAATAAAACCCATAATGATATCATTAGAAAAAAGATGAAACAGTTGAGAGAGTTAATTAATAGAAATATCTTGGCATAATTTTCGACGAGAAGCTACAATGGCGAAATCAATCATATAAAGTTTTAAGGAACGTAAACAAAAGAATATTTTATGAGGAAGCTTCATAAGTTTCAACCCTCTAATAAAACTTCTTTTTTTATCAAGCTTGCATAAAGAATATAATTATTTTTTAGTATAACAGCATGGGAGGGAATACAAGGGGTAGAGAAAACAAGAATTTAATAGGACACTGAAACACGTAGGAAACTCATTAATGATGTAGAGCCGGAGAACTTTGAAGATCTGAGAATCAATACAAGATCAAACTCAGGAGTATACTTAGAAACAACACCCATCCTCTTTTCCCCATACCCAAAACAAATAGTAGAAGCGGTCGACTTATACATTTAAAAACCCGCACTGAGAGATATTTTAGATCTTTTCTTCCAAGTGCCATACGAAAGGTTGACCATACCTAACTCTGACAGCATAATATCGTTTTATTTACAATGTTTAAGAAATGGAAATTGATGGATGGTGAATGTGTATGAAGCTAAGTTGATTTGTCTATAATCAGTTTTTATGTGTCTTGTTTCACAGCACTATCTATTTATTCACCTTTGTATCTATATATATATATTTCTCCTAAACTCTTTACATTTGACTATTAACTTAAGTTAAATTTGTTTTTATTTTAAATGCATTGATGTATTCTTTTATTTTTCAAACGGAAATTGTGCTAATACAACTATAATTTTTCTTTTTATAATTAAGATGATTG
>JAXRKP010002045.1:25000-32500 GCA_037039925.1 Doris montereyensis
TACTCTCTTCGTCTGGATTTTCTGCGCTGGTATTCTAATGAGCCGCACAGCTTCCTTTCAACTGCGTTTGATTCATGACGACAATAATCATAATTCAATATGAAATGGATTATGTTACAACAAAGATAATTATAATATTTTAAAAAACAAGAGGGCGGGGTTTACTTGCAATGTCATGCCTGAGGTTTTGAAATCGTTTATAACAATCAAAACAGTTTCTTTCTGTGAACATTCAGTCTCGATACATTCTAGACTATAATTCAAAGTTTTATGAAATTTGCTCAACCTTTTAAAAAAAGTTATTTGGAATATAATACAAACACACACACACATACACACACACAAAACTGCTTCAAACTGACAACTTCAAAACTATCCTTTGACAATCCTGGAACAACAAATTGATTCCAAAAATAACCAACAAGAAGTGAAAGACCGGATACGAAAATAATTGTCAACAAGAATCTTATTTTGAAACATTACTCCTTGTAAATGGGAAATTGATATTTTTGATTCTCAAAGTGTAAAAACCCTGTGTAGACGTCTTTCAAAATCATTGATGAGATTTCTGCAAGTCTGGGGAAATATGGTTGCGATGGCTGTCTCTATCTCTTGTATAAGTTGATTTATTGTGTTGGGTAAGCTTCTGTAAGCTCTGGATTTCAAGTATCCCCAGATGAAAAAGTCTAGTGCGCCGAAAATGAATTTCAGTACGCGATCATTAACGAAATCTTTTAGCACTGAAGTGTTCTGTTTGTGGTGTGTGATTTTTTGCTCCATCATGAATAAACTATTGTCTGGTGTAACAACAACAAAAAGACTTTAAAAATGGGCACACATATAACACGTGACGTGATTTTATGACGTTTCAAGATGGTAGCGACTAATGCGATTGGAATACACTGTCATGTGATTGCAAAAAATGCACTTCGTAGAAAGCTGAGAGGCTGAATACTTAGTGTAAAATTCAAATAAGCGTAATCTGTGAATGTGACAAAATGGTTATTTTAACTTAACACCATATTTTCACAACTACCATATTATCCTGTGCCATAATTCCATTAAAAAGTTATGTCTAGTTCTCTCACAATCATGATACGTGTTGGTTACCTTTCTTTTGCTACACACAATACAAGGTAACAACTTTTGTAAATTCTAATATTGCAAAAAGCAGAGAAAGGATAAGATAGCATTGAGCTCACAATATGTTAACTTTGCCCAAAGCATATATGTATGACATACAAGTATATCAATTACACCACAGGCTTTAAAATACAATTTAACAACCGTCCACAGAGAAAATAAAACTGAAGAAATATAAGAACGCTACCGTTATCGACATACATTATTATTAGATACTATTCTGGTCCACGCACAATACGCGATCGGAATTCTTTATTTGAGGAATGTGTGGAGTGTGCCAAACGTTGTAGAGACACTCATCGAAGATCAATGCTCACTAATGAGCTACTTTCGAGTATATAGATACAGATACAGATACCACCGACACCAGCCAACAACAGTGCTGATGGACTAACTGACTGACTGACTGACTGACTGACCCGTGAGTTATACCTGACGTTCAACATTTTCACTCTTTTCCGACACTGTGGCTGGTCAGACGGTGGGAATTACCGAGACAAGCCACCTTGTGTTTTGAAATGTTTTCAATGGTTGAAGTCGAAAACAGTTCACCAAAACATCTCGTTTGATATAGACATTTGGGAATGGTACTTACATTTTTGTGCTCTACCGTGCTTTTGAGAGTTCTAAACAATTATATATGATATTATAAGCCAACCGTATATTTAGCACAAAAAAATAATATGACCAGCCTACTAAGCTGCAACAATTCATTTTTCTCCAACTGTACTGTATGAGCTGTATATGGTACAAATTTAGTTTATTTGTCAATTGACTTACTTGCCATGTGTGTGATATAAACTTTACCATGTGATTGGAAACAAACACATCCATACACACTTTGTTTTATCTATTTTTGTAATCTATAGGAAAATGCCGTCCATTAAAAAAAGAAATTGAGGTGTGTGTTTGTGGAGGGGGGAGGAGGTTTGTGGTGAGTGAAACAAAGTAAATTTTAACAGATAGCAGAACATCAATGCATTCTTTTCTATATATTAGGGACACAAATACATGTCTCAAATTTGAGTTTAATTTGTTGAAAATTGTCGCATTCTTTATGTTTTGACAACAAAATCTATTATCGCAGTTACAATCATTATTGTTAACTTTATATATTGTTCAATCATTTTCGCTGATGATGACGCATCGAATTCAGATACTAATATCAAAATCTTCTAGGTTTACTTAAAGGCTTGGGTACTGCATGTACTTTGATAACGAGGCAAAGACATGCTTTGATGCACAAGTCAGGTTTTATTCCAAACGCTGTCTTTGGCCCCTGACACACAAGCATGAAGGTGAGGCCTGACACACGGGGGTTCCTTAGTCAAGGGATAGTGGGTTGAAGCTCCACCGCCTTTTTTCGAGCAAAATCTACCCTCCCCCTACCACCACCCCCGGTCCAGGTAGGTGGATCGACACCTAGTCCCATCGAAGACGGACGATAAAAAGGAGGTCCCATGAGCAGATCACAATATTCTGTGCACGTTAAAGATCCCATGGCTGTTTAGTGGGCAGACCGAGTAATATTAAAAATCTTACCATAAACAAAAACCCAGAGATCACCTTAGTTGTGGATGTGGGTAAATCAAATCAAGTCAAATGAAATCAAAGCCTGACACTCGAAGTATGTCACAGGCACACATCGTTTCCATCACTGGCCACAGATTAATCTCATTGTAGACATAAATGAGCCAAGGAGCAAACTGTTTTCACACACAAGATACAAGAAGACACACGCACAAGGTAAACTTATAGATCGTTGAAGGGCTCACTGTTAAGTTTGTCTAATGATCTCACAATCTTCAAGTATCATCGTGTTTTCTTATTCTCTTTATTGTCTTTTCCTTCCTACATTTCAGTCAGGAATTTGTAAACGTGTACACCGTACATGCGTCTAATTTCATCTTCTTATTTTGTTTTTGGTGTGAGTTGAATTCTCTGATGGACGATAGAGACGTGTGGACGAAAGAAGTCATGCACATACGACTGAGATCGATGGAGTAAGTAAGTAAGGAAGTAAAAACGCATGTAAAGAAGTAGGTAAGTAAGTAAGTAAACAAGTAAGCAGGTAAGTAAGTAAGTAAACAAGTAAGCAGGTAAGTAAAGAACTAAGATTGCAAGTAAATAAGTAAAAAAAGTGAAGTTCTTTCAAGGCCCTTAAGGCCTATAGAGCCGGAGCTTATCCCGGTTTCTATAGCGTGAAGCGGAAAAAAGTAAAGGCATGTGACAATAATCACCTCCTGGCCAGGACACTAGTCTGACGCATGTTTTTTTTTATCCCCAAGTTAGTGCTTATACCCATTTATTTACACCTGGGTTCCAACCCCGAATTCGCCCATAAAACTTCTTTTCCGTCATAAAAAAAAACTTTTGTTTCGTTAAACTTGCCTGTAAGAAGAAAGAATACAACGTGAGATAGGACAAAAACTGACACACATGCCTGGAATGTACCCTCGTACAATATTGCCCACTTGAATAGCTAACACACCACCGATATCCCAGGACTGGTAATCATATGAGCGACCACTGAGCATGTATAATGAGCTTTTGTTTTTGCTGAGCAGCTCCCATGCGCAGCCCCCCATTGTCTTTGATGTACCAATAAGACGTCCAGTATGTGACGTCAGAACAATTCTACATCGTGTCTCTCATCTTACGACCAATGACTTGTATTTCTTTGTATCCCTGCTTGCCGCCTTTAATTTTACTTCCTTGCAATGTTTAAGAGTAAGATTGTATTCCCTTTTACCTTTTCTCTCTCTCTCTCTCTCTCTCTCTCTCTCTCTCTCTCTCTCTCTCTCTCTCTTCTCTCTCTCTCTTTCTCTCTCTCTCTCTTTTTCTCTCTCTCTCTCTCTCTCTCTCTCTCTCTCTCTCCCCTCTCCCCCCACCTTTCAAGGAGGAGGAAAATAAGGAAAAGGAAAAAAGAAAATAAGGAAAGAGGAAAAGGGAAAATAAGGAAAGGAGGAAAAGGGAAAATAAGGATAAGGAGGAAAAGGGAAAATAAGGAAAAGGATGTAAAGGGAAAATAAGGGAAAATAGGAAAAGGAAAAATAAGGAAAAGGAGATAAAAGGAAAATAAAGGAGACAAGGAAAAGGGAAAATAAGGAAAAGGAGGAAAAGGGAGAATAATGGAAAGGAGGAGAGAAGGCGACAGAGTAGATTCGGCATCAATTTTCAAAGATCTTTGAACCCATCTGTAGAAATCTGCGTACACACATGTGTCTTTGGTGAGATTAAGGTGAGGGAAATTTAGTGCAGCGCTTAGTTATCTCAATTCCTTTTCCTCTTTTCCCTTTCTTCTCCTTGAAAAGGGAAGATGAAAGCTAATATACTACTTTTCAAAGTGCTCCCTACGTCATTTGAGAATGCAAATCCCAAAATAAATTCATATATTGATCTATATAACATAGTTACTTATAGTTTAGAAGGGTATTCCTTATTAGAGGAGAATCTATGACGTAATCAATTTTGTGTGTAAAACCCCTATTGACTATATGACGTAATCATTTTGATATGCCTTAGTATCGATTCGTTTATATCTAGAAAAGGGGAGAATTGTATTAGACTGTATCTAAATGTATGATAAGAGAATTTCTGTTCTAGAAATATCTTAGTTTTCGACTATAAATAGATGAGGTTATCCAGGATGGGGAGCAGCACACGAATTGATTGTGTCATTCACGTCGTTTTTATGCCAGCTCACATTAGATGCTGCATTTGTGAATTTTGCCTCGCCCATCGATTGACTGTTGATCATGAGAGAATGAATAGCCCAGTTATAATTATTAATCGAGCCTTGGTGTTGCTAGATTGTCTTCTTAACGTCTAGATCTAGAGTCATTGCCTGTTACCTTTATACCTTCGTCACAATCTAACAGCACACTCATATACACGGAGTAATGAGAACTCACCAGCGTGTTGGCTTGGTATTAATATAATGATAATTAGATTGATTGCGTTAACTCTGTAGGGTGCTGTTCGTCATAAACGACAGGCTCAAGGGCTGAAGGTGTACAATGACTTGACTCTCGCCCCTTATGCACATGAGTGCACTTATTAACAAGTTCTCATGCATTGTATCTCATGATTGTTTTGCACAGTTTTAATAATCGATGTAAGTGCTAGAACTTAACATTAGGCTAATTAATAAACTGTATAAGGTATTCTCATATAAATACTATTAAACCACCTCGAGTGCACACCCAAGAAAGGTTGATTGGCCCCCAACAGCACCAGAAAGGCATGGGATACTTAAGTTAGGTTTTCGATTTGATCACAGAATAATTAAGCGTTAGGTTTCCAAAAGGTCGTCGACATCTAATCCGAAAGGGGTGGAGGCTATGAGGCAAAACGTAATTTGCCTAGTAAAAGTAGCTCTAACTGGTTGTCCTGACACCTAGAAAGCTTTCTCGTGAGTGTAAACGAATTGAATTATATTGAACGAGAGGAAGGAGCGAGGTGGCGTAGACAAACGAAGTTTCTGGCCCAGGCGAGAGAAACGGTTTGTAAACGACGCTAACCCGTGCGCGGAGAATTTACACTCGTGAGATAATATGCGATATACATAAACCGATATGGACCTTTAGAAGCAAAATCATGACTAAAACATGCAGACTAATTTAGATGGGGAAAGTTTTTATCCTACACACACAAAGCAAACCTAAAGACGAAATATAAAGAGAAACGAACTAAATAAAATCACGACCACACTGGCATCAAAACCCATGGTTGACCCAAGTGGGTTTTTTAATTTTTTTTATCTCTCACAAAGTTGTACTCTTAGGAAAGTTACTTCCCTTTGGGTTTTTCTCACTCATCTGCTGTAACTATATGCTCCCCAGGAGTTGAGAAAGAGTTTGAATGAAATGGTCTGCCGGGGCATAAATGATGTATAGGCGGTGAACCTGCATTTGTGCGGATATAGGGACTATAAATGCATCTTTATTTTTTCCTTCAAACGAGCGAAATGACTAAACACGTATGAGCCGGCCCGACTTTCTAATGAGGTACTGAAATGCTTGGACATTCCAGCCAGAGAAAAGTTCTTATTTTACGTCAATGATATGAGTTGGAGGAAGGATATTTCCAAACTATAGCCATGTTTTATTTGATAAAAATATTTCTTACTACCCATAGATCCTCCATTATTGGGCGTACAATAATGAATAATTAGCTCCTTATACTACATTGATTACATCAATGACACACAATTAACGATTCAGTTGCTATTGTACTACTATGCATCATTGGCAGTAAAACCCTTTACTGTGGCCTTGACCTCCCACCGGCAATAATATAGTTTTCCAAAGTTAACTCCTTAGCGAAGATAACATTATTATGTAGAGAATGCCGACACTGTGTAATTGTCGCTACGAAATAGAGGCCTGTAGTAAAACCAGCTGAGACCATTTCCCTGGGTAATTCCCGCATACACTAAGAGTGACAAATAGCGAATAATGGCCAAGTAGGAACAAAGCTAAGACAAAAATGCAATGCAATAGACTTTTCTTGTTTCATCAAAATTTACCAGGTCAGCATTTGCGGTGATCTCAGTGTTAGATTAGTAGGAAATAGCCAGATGAAAGAGAAGCCAAAGTCAAAGAGTGAAAGAAAGAAGTAGGACCTACCAGTATCGTCAGCAAACTGCCCACAAGGAATAGACAGAACCCCCTGCAAAAGAGAGAGAGAGAGAGAGAGAGAGAGAGAGAGAGAGAGAGAGAGAGAGAGAGAGAGAGAGAGAGAGAGAGAGGGAGGAGGGAGGAGGGAGGAGGAAGAGGGAGAGGGAGGGAGAGGAGGGAGAGAGAGAGAGAGAGAGAGAGAGAGGAGAGAGAGAGAGCGAGAGAGAGAGAGAGAGAGAGAGAGAGAGAGAGAGAGAGAGAGAGAGAGAGAGAGAGAGAGAGAGAGAGAGAGAGAGAGAGAGAGAGAGAGAGAGAGAGAGAGAGAGAGAGAGAGAGAGAGAGAGAGAGAGAGAAGAGAGAGAGAGAGATGTGAATGAAGAGTACGACAAAAAGAAGAAAATACGAGAGAAGGGATGAACGAGAGAACAATCAAGGTAAAATATACAATGAAGGTATGAAGGTGTGTAAATGATGAAAACAACAAATAAAGGTGAGAACATAAAGAAGACCAAACACCTAAGCTGATGAAGATCAATAATACTCCCAAAGCACAATTGGATCTATATCTATTGACGACACTGTTTATTATATAATAATAAAGTATTATCATCATCAATGTTTTTGTTGTCAGCGAGTTATAATATAAATCCCTTCAGTTCTTCGCATTGAATTCAAAGTTCTGGTATGTACCCAAGCCCCTAAACGATTGGTATGAAACATTCTTATTTTATAATAT
>JAXRKP010002045.1:35000-60000 GCA_037039925.1 Doris montereyensis
TATTATTATTATTATTATTATTATTATTATTATTATTATTATTATTATTATTATTATTATTATTATTATAATTATTATCATTATTAGTATTATTATTATTATTATTATTATTATTATTATTATTATTATTATTATTATTATTATTATTATTATTATTATTATTATTATTTATAATTATTATCATTATTATTATTATAATTATTATTATTATTATTATTATTATTATTATTATTATTATTATTATTATTATGATTATTATTATTATTATGATTATTATAACCCTCCTCCCCCCTCCCGTAATCCCCTCTTATACATACTGTCATAAATATGACAGAAATATCGATGAGGCGTGTGAAGATAAAAATATCTGATGGTTTTTCTTTAATACCACTGATATATGGCTGATACTGTATTCGTTTTTCGATGTTATCTGATCCCCTCCTCCCCAACGACTCCTTTACTGCCCAGCAAATGCGTGACCCAAATACAGAATATCAATCTGGCAAGGTTGGGCGTATTCAATTACTATGTTATCACAACACGAATGTAATAGATAGTTGCCTCGTGGACATAAAAATATTTGGGATTGAAAGTCTTTTTATTTGCCGCCTATTTACTTTCGAAAATCGTGTTTAAAGAAACTTGACAGATGGTTTCAGGGCATGAATTTTACCATGAAATGATCAATATGCTGAAGAGCGAAAGTAAGTATACTTTTAAAAGATGAAAATAGCGCTTTTATAATCAACGCATCATTAGTAATCAATAGATCATATGGAATTAAACTTAAAAGCTACAAACTGGAAACATATTAGCAATGGATGTGTGTAATACAGCTGTAACGACCCTTACGAGAATAATACATCAAAATCACAAGTCCCATTTTTAAAACGATTTTCAGAGATTACACTTCATGAGGAAAATCATCATGCTGATAAATATTAGTACCAGACTAGAGAACACTGATAATGGATGGATAGCCATACATTGCTATTCATTGTTTTCAAATGGCTATATCGTTCGTTTCGTTACATTGAACAATTCAGCAACCCGTTTCACACTGATACCAGCCGGAAGATGCCCAAAAGCTCTTGGTCGTTTTCGCAACGAAACAAAGTCATTATGAAATGATTTCCGTTGATTTTAAAAACAAAATGATGATTTAATTCAGATATAACTGTAAGTCTATTTGAAAACAATGAAAGAGCAACGTATAACTATCCGTTTATCATCGTTGCTCTCTGGTATTGGGGTTTATCACCATGGTGATCTTTCACTCATGAAGTGCAGTCTCTGAAATTTTCTCAAAAGCGTGACTTTTGATTTTAGTGTATGAATCTTATAAGAGTCACTACAGCTTTATTAATACATTTATTTTAAATCTATTCTCAACAGTCTGTAGATTTTTTAAATTCCGTTCTGATGGTATATTGGTATGTAATGTTGTGTTGTTTATGAAAAAACAATATTTCATATTTTAAAAAGTATACTTATTTTGCTCTTGAGTATATATAAGTGTTATACTCTTTGTAATCCCAGTATTCAGTTTTCTTTCAATTGGTGTATGTCTATATGTATTTTGAATTGATAGTAATGAAATAGATAAACTTTTAAGAAAACATGAACCTAGAAATTCAAAGTTTCAAAAGCAATATCATCTGTCAAGCTAATACGTCTCGATATCTACTCTATCCTAGATCTAGATCTAGAATGTTCTAGTCAAAGATCTTTGCTACCTCACCTAGCAATGATCCTAACTTTCTTAAATCTTTGCCACCTTTTCATTGCCATCATCTTTCTTGAATTTTGTAACTTCAGTTTTGCTTGTATTCACTTTGAGATTTTACTTTTCGTGGGTGCTCTTCAATTCCTGTTACATTTCTGAATCTTTCTTGCGATATGAAATCGACGTCATCAGCGTATACAATTTCATATGATGTGTTCGTTCATCTCTTCAGTTTCTGAGGGCCTTCTCAAGATGAATGACGAAGAGAACAGGGCTTAAGCTTCTCCTTGTAGTGGGCCGATGTTTGAGATGAAGTTTAAAACAAATGGATTTCATTCTGCCTTCAAGTTATATAATACTTGGTAGGTATCTCACAATTTGTAATTCATCTTCGTCTATGATATTTGATAATATGGCCAGAAGCCTATGCTTATTGATGGTATCGAAGACACAGGATATGTGATGTAAATTTCAGTATCCTCCGAGTACACTTTACTTATTAGCCATTACTGGGCCCATACTACTTCAGATGTACTTATTCATTCTCGAATTCACTTTTGGCATATGTTCTTGCATGATCTCTCTCGTTCTCTTCAGCACACTAATTGATATGATCATTCTTATTGTGTTTAGTAGTGTTATGTCTATAGAATACGCTACGCAAATAAGAAGCTGACAAAAATCAAACAACACCATCGAAGAGTACCATGGTCTTAGTTTGGAGTGTAACGGACAAGCTATGCCAAGGCTTTCGGTTCCTGATCCAGATATTTCCCTAAGACCCTTATTCTTCTTGACGGAGTTGTATGAGATAACGCTTAAAACAGTTACAGTGAAGACCCCAGATAGCTTAGATACGTTAAGGATCGGGGAGTGCCCAGTGGGCATAAAGGACATTCCTCAATCGCCAAGAAACACTACGTTAAAGAAAGAAAGTAAGACATGGTTTACTGCTAAATCACTTGAGCGTAGGATATCCACCTGGTTAGGAATGAAATCGCAAGTGCTGCGCGTCTGACAACTGGGACGACGAATGCTGCGGCCTTCTGGGATGAAATAACACAGAGCCGAAAGCCACCCACGAATTGGCGGGATAAAATTTGATTCGCTCTGAGGATTTTCGGACCAGATATACCACTGGTTGGGTTTTGACTATACGCCGGCAAAGTTTAGATTTCCTCGTTATAATCGGGGCCACGTGCCCACGATTTAAACATTTGAATCATCCCTCCCTTCTAGGCTATGAGGCAGATTCTGAGACCACACGGCCACGACACTGGTCAGATAATTTACTTTCTACAATCTTTTACTGAAAGTCGATGGGTGATTGCGCACGAGGTCAGTTTAGGTCGTACCTTGTTGTATAAGGGCTATTGACAAATACCAAAGACAACTTAGTCTTCAATCTTCAGAAAATACCTGATGTTTGAGTAATTTAATTCTACCTTCATATTCAGAAACCCACCTCCCGTCAAAAGACCATAATTTGACGGGAACCTTGCCTTCCAACACACCACCATTTAAATTGAAGAGCACCTAGCCACAGGTTTGTCCCAACCCCTCCCCCATTCCGCGCTCATATCCCCTTTCCCCCTCTCCAAGTGAAGAGGTATATAGAATAGAAATGAAAGGCCTAATAGATAGAACACGAGCCAGAACAGAGAAAAATTTGGTGTCACACCCTTTATCAGCAACACAACAACTGACTTCTCAATAATGCTGAACGGAACTAATGGTGTCGAGAGGTGGCAATGGTGCAACGACTCATCGCGCAATTTCCATCAACAGAACAACCTCATAATATAACAATAAACAAGAATAACAGATAAAAGAGAGAAATAAACAAAAAGAGAGCTAGTCCATGAGAGAGAGAGAGAGAGAGAGAGAGAGAGAGAGAGAGAGAGAGAGAGAGAGAGAGAGAGAGAGAGAGAGAGAGAGAGAGAGAGAGAGAGAGAGAGAGAGAGAGAGAGAGAGAGAGAGAGAGAGAGAGAGAGAGAGAGAGAGAGAGAGAGAGAGAGAGAGAGAGAGAGAGAGAGAGAGGAGAGAGAGAGACCGAGAGAAAGAGAAAGAGACAGGCAAAGGAAGGGATAAGAGGGAAGGTGGGGGAGAAATTGAGTGAGAAAGATAAAAGAAAACAGAAAAGAGTCATAAAGAGAACGAGAGAAGAGGGACCAAACAATGTTTTTGCTCTTCATGTCATTTGTGTAAAGTTTTGTCTTTTGCTGTTAGTGTATTGTGGGTATTGTCTCGATGAGGATTGAGTAGCTTTAAATCTACAGTGTCCTAAAAAAAAAGTTAACTATTTCATGGCCCGATAAGTCATTTAGCGTGACACTATAGACATGACATTTTGTTCAATTAAAGTCATTTTGCTTGACTAGATATTATGAGCCTCAATTTAATATTGAGCTCACACCATTAGCTGCTCTAAGAAAATGAATGTTTTTTCGTCTATAGCATTTAGGTGTATCAACATTGGGTGTTGAGACGACCAAGTGAACTGAGGATAAATCCTACGTTAAATTAAAACCCTATGTGACTCATTAGTTACGAGATTATTTTTAAAAATCTGGAATTTGAGATCGTGGTGGACTACACAAAAAAATTTTTTTTTCAGGCCCACAATTGATTTCGCGAAAAATATCGGTTGAATGGCCATCCAAAAGTCATGATCTGTACCCTTTCTTTGTGGGTGGATATCTGGTACAAATTTAATATTCACAATCTGTTTTCCCCAACAAAAAGCAGTTGAAAAGTAATATCATCCGAGAAGTACGAGGAATTAAGGGGGGGGTGGCGCCTCCTGAAAGTGATTTTCTTCTTCTTTTGATTTTGAGGTTTTGCTTTTAGTATGTACATAAGTAGCTGTAAAAATACAGTCATCCTATATCATTGACAAATTCCAGCGTCCTTGGTTGTCATATAAACGGTCGCCATCTTGGGTTTTGGAGTCAATTTTCAAAATCTGTCTCCTCCCTTAGCTACGCATAAAATCAGTCAAAACCTGTGCAGATCGGCTTTTCCATTCGATATCTAGAGTGACGTCGGTTTTAAAAATATTATTTTAGATAGTTTTTTTTTTAATGAATTTTTGAAAAATACTATATATCGTGAATGTACAAAAACTGCATTTTTATTACAATAAAAAATAATTTCTCAAAAGTATATAATATATAATAAAAAAACCGACGTCATTCTTTTAACGATGACAAAGAGGAACCTGTGTGACAAATATAATACAAATCGTTCGGTAAATGGCGGAGGAGATATACTTAGTGTGAAAAAACTACATTTCGAGAAAATGCAAGTAAAAAAATCAAATGAAAATAATACAAAACAAACGCTTCAGACTGATTTCCATCGTTGAGGCAGCCCTCTTTTCTTTCGACATTCTCGGCATTGTTATTAATGTAAAGATGATTATAAATCCAGTTTTAGATGTGCACCGATGTAAAAACAGACGTCAAAATGAACAGGTTTTTTTTTATTCCTCTATTCTATGCTTGTGCGCGTGTTTATACACGCGACGCGCAACGTTTCTTACGTCACACGGCGATGGGCTGAAGTGACGAGCGGTGTCCATAAGCCAGGTGACCTTTGCGTTCCAACATTTCGCGATGAGCCGCCAATATACGGGTTTTTACTGCACTTTCTCAATGAGTGTTATGATATTACGATAAAATTTTGACTTTGTTTACCTACCCTCGCCTACAAAACATTTTGTAAAAAAACATTCTACGTCATATGAACATTTTACTGGCATAAACTTGTGAATAAATGATCGTTCTACCCGATTATGCAAAGAATAGAAAATCAACCTTTTGGTACAAACTCGCCAGTCCAGGCGGTACCCCCTCTCTCCTCCCCTTAACAGAAACCTGGTTGCAAGAGTTTGGCTAGAATTTACTATCAGATTGAAAAATGTCATTGCGGCAAATGGAAGATGGATGGAGCATCTCTCTTGCATGAAATATGAATCACTTAAAATAGTTTTTGCCTACCCTATTGTACAAATATGCAATTAGTTTAGATATTGACGGAGATTATTTCAAAATTCCATATATTCCAGTGACTTCATTTCTTTTAATTTCAGATATTTTCTTTTGGGTTACTCTAATAATTGTTACAATACAAACTAAATGGGTTATCTTCTAAGAAATGTTATTTCCGCTTCCGGTGGTCATTTTTACATTACATTTTAAAACTTTGAATGTTCTATCTGTGTTAAAAATATCATTAGAATTGAGCTCAAGGTTAAAAGGTTATTGGCATTTATAACAGGTATCTTTTTTTTTTTATGTATTTGACTTTACTAAGGTACATGTATGTATGTATGTATGTATGTACATAATTCTGAAATAACTATTTTTTGTGCTTTTAATTTCCTTCTTGTAAACTGAGAGCGTGGGATATGGGAAAGTCCAGAAATATCAAAATGTAACAATTATACGTAATGAACCTCGTATTGTTAATTGTAAATGTTCTTCTGAATTTTCTCTTCCAACTCGTGCAAACGAAACCGATACTATGGTAAAACTCTTGTTGTTCAACTTTGATGGCACTGAACGACGGTTGCTTTGTGTTTGCAATAAAATTTATATAAAGAATAACGTGCAGAAATAATTGAAATATGCAAGCTGTAGTAGATTGTCAGTAAGACGGTCGTTAAAAGATTCAAGTTGTTAGACACATTGATGATTTGTATCGAACATCGAATAAGTATAAATTTACTGGTGGTTGCAAGCCGTGACACTAATGCTTATTTCTTTTATTCTTTTCTTTTGCCCCTTTTTCTCAAACATGGTCTGACATCTTCCACATTTAGACACAGGACAGCCGTCTGGTTGCAAGTCGGCAAATGCACTGTCAACATAGGAGATTATTATGGTTCTACCTCTAATGACAGTGACGTCACAGGCATGCATACCTACATACCTTACATACATACATACATACATACATACATACATACATACATACACACACACACATACATACATACATACATACATACATACATACATACATACATAACATACATACATACATACATACGCTGAATCCTATTGAATACACCCAACTTTATATTCTTTATCGGCATGTCAAATATGACCAAACTCATTACGCGTCATTAAAAAGCACTTTGCATTTTCATTACCCTGATAAGCGTACACTCTCATGTTTGGTTCAAAAGAGAACAAGACCATGTGATGCAAAACAAGCCCATCACCGAGGTCTCTAGTAGGTACTTTAAATTCAATAGGCCTCTCTTACCAGTTGTAACAAACGACGCCCCTGCATTCATTGGAATTGGAATATCGTGCTCTGTTTTTCTTTGAGGGCTATTTGTATCGATCTATTGATATATGGTGAATAACTCACAGATTTTCAGAGGCAATTGGAAGGGGGGTGGAATGAATTAGACATCGCGTAAGGCTAATGACACAATGTTGTACTGGAAATCTTTCAAACCCGACCGACATCCAATACCCAGATAAAAAAAAATAAAGCTAAATAGAAGGCCTGAAAATCACTGCAGTCTGGCTTGCGGTATTGGTAATCCTTAACAAGCAAATCTTGTGAATGTCGATAGTCTATGACGTAAGTCTATGGGGCCGAGACCTTTGTACAAACAACAACTGCTGCAAATGATGTCCGTCCGATCCACATAATAACATAAAAATCTCTGTCAATGATAGCCATGAGTGGATGGATAAGTAAGCACATACATGATAGCCGTGAGGGGATGGATAAGTAAGCACATACATGATAGCCGTGAGGGGATGGATAAGTAAGCACATACATGATAGCCGTGATGGGATGAATAAGTAAGTACATACATGATAGCCTTGATGGGATGGATAAGTAAGTACATACATGATTGCCGTGATCGGATGCATAAGTAAGCACATACATGATAGCCGTGATCGGATGGATAAGTAAGTACATACATGATAGCCGTGAAGGGATGGATAGGTAAGCACATACATGATAGCCGTGATCGGATGGATAAGTAAGTACATACATGATAGCCGTGAAGGGATGGATAAGTAAGAATATACATGATAGCCGTGATGGGATGAATAAGTAAGTACATACATGATAGCCTTGATGGGATGGATAAGTAAGTACATAAATGATTGCCGTGATCGGATGCATAAGTAAGCACATACATGATAGCCGTGAGGGGATGGATAAGTAGCACATACATCATAGACATTAGGAGGTGGATAAGTAAGCACATACATCATAGACATTAGGAGGTGGATAAGTAAATACATACATGATAGCCGTAAGGGGATGGATAAGTAAGCACATACATGATAGCCATAAGGGATGGATAAGTAAGCACATACATCATAGACGTGAAGGGATGGATAAGTAAATACATACATGATAGCCGTGAGTGAGGTGATAGAGTCTGCCAAATACATGATAGCCGTGTGTGGATGGATAAGTCACCAAATACATGATAGCCGTGAGTGGTGATAAGTCACCAAATACATGATAGACGTGAGTGAGGTGATAAGTCACCAAATACATGATAGCCGTAAGGGGGTGATAAGTCACCAAATACATGATAGCCGTGAGTGGGTGATAAGTCACCAAATACATGATAGCCGTAGGAGTGAGGTGATAAGTGTGCACACATGATAGCCGGGAGTGAGGTGATAGAGTGCACCAAATACATGATGTGAGTGAGGTGATAAGTCACCAAATACATGATAGCAATGTACAAATAGATTTGTGAAAAGCCCCAAATAATACATGATAGACGTGAGTGAGAATAGATTTAAGCCCACCAACAAAGCAGATAGCTTTATGAGATAATACATTATAATGTGAGTGAGGTAAGAAAATAATTTAACCCCCCCCCCCCCATATAACATCATACAGTATAAGAATAGATTAAAAAAACAAATACATGATAGCAATACATCATAACAAGTGTACGAATAGATTTGTAAAAAGCCACAATACATACATGATAGCAGTGAACAAATAGATAAGAAAAACCCCACATGATACATGATAGCAGTGTACAGAATATAATTTAAAAACCCATCAAATAACATGATAGCAGTGTACAGGAATAGATAAGAAAAACCCCACAATACATCATAACAGTACAAATAGATAAGAAAAATAAACATATTCCTGATAGCAGTGAACAAATCAGATAAAAAACCATGGATTCATGATAGCAGTCTACGAATAGATTTAAAAACAACATCAAACACATGATAGCCGTGAAGGAATAGATAACAAAAAACAAATACATGATAGCCGATAAAGAATAGAATAAACATATTCTGATAGCCGTGAAAATCAATAAAAAACAAATTCATGCTAGCCGTCAAGGAATAGATAAAAATAAATTCATGATAGCCGTGAAGGAATAGATAATAATAAATTCATGATAGCCGTAAAAGGAATAGATAAATCACAAATACATGATAACGGTCAAGAAAAAGATAAATAAAGAAATATAAACGTGAAGGAATAGATAAAAACAAATATGTAATAACTGTAAAAGCATAGATAACTAACAATTACATGATAGCTGTAAAAGAAAAGATAAATAAAAAATATATGATAGCTGCTGTGAAGAATATATAAAAACAAATACATGATAGCTGTGAAAGAATATATAAACAAGAAATACATGATAGCAGTGAAAGAATATATAAACAAGAAATACATGATAGCCGTGAAAGAATATATAAACAATAAATACATGATAGCAGTGAAAGAATATATAAACAATAAATACATGATAGCTGTGAAAGAATATATAAACAATAAATACATGATAGCAGTGAAAGAATATATAAACAAGAAATACATGATAGCAGTGAAAGAATATATAAACAATAAATAATGATACAGTGAAAGAATATATAACAATAAATACATGATAGCAGTGAAAGAATATATAAACAATAAATACATGATATATAAACAATAAATACGTGATAAAAAATATATAAACAATAAATACATGATAACCGTGAAAAATAGATAAAAAACGAATTCATGATAGCCGATTTGAAAGAAGAGATCAATAACAAACACATGAGTATAAGTGAGTTCACAAGTCAGGAATTACATGACAGGGTGAAGGAATAGATGCAAATAATACATGCCAGCAATTACATAATAGCTCGGAGTGAGGGGATACGCCAGCAATTACATGATACCTTGGAGTGAGGTGAAACGCCAGCAATTACATAATAGCCCGGAGTGAGGTGATACGTCAGCAATTACACAATAATCAGAGCGAGGTGATACGCCAGTAATTACATGTTACCCCGGGAGTGAGGTGATAAGCTAAAAATTACATAATATCCCAAAATAAGGTGACACTCCAGCATTTACATAATAGCCAAGAGTCAGGTAATACGCCAAAAATATATAATAGCCCAGAATAAGGTGATACTCCAGCAATTACAAAATAGCCCAGACTGAGGTGATAAACCAAAAAATACATAACAGTCAGAGTGAGGTGATACGCCAACAATTACATAATAGCCAGAGCGAGATGATACTCCAGCAATTACGTAATTGCCCAGAGTGGTGATTCGCCACCAATTATCTGATAGTTGGCAAGGAGGTGATATTCAAACAATCACATAATAGCCCACAGTGATGGGAAAGTCAACAGTTACCTGATATCCCGGATCGAGTTGATACTCCAACAATTACATAATAGCCTAGAGTGAGGTGATACATCACCAATTACACGATAGCCTGAGCGAGATGATACTCCAGCAATTACATAAAAGCCAGAGATGATACGCCAACAATTACATGATAGCCCGGAGTGAGGTGATACTCTACCATTTACATAATAGCAAAAGTAAGGGGATAGAACAGTAATTACATAACAGCCAGAGAGGTGATAGGCCAGTAATTACGTAAAAGCCAGAGTAGGGTGATACGCCAGCAATTACATACTAGCCAGAGTGAGGTGATAGGCTAGTAATTACATAATAGCCAGAGTGAGGTCATAGGGCCAGTAATTATATAACAGCCAGAGTGAGGTGATAGACTAGTAATTACATAATAGCCAGAATGAGGTGATAGGCCAATAATTACATAATAGCAAGAGCGATGTGATACTGTAGAAATAACATAATAGCCAGAGTGAGTTGATAGGCCAGTAATTACATACTAGCCAGAGTAAGATGATACTCTAACAAATACATAATAGCCAGATTGAGGTGATGGGTAAATAATTACATACAACTAATAGCGAGATGATAGGCTAGAAATTACATAATAGCTAGAGTGAGGCGATAGGCCAGTAATTCACACGCCAACAATTACATGATTGGCCGTAGGGAGGTGATACGCCAACAATTACATGATATCCTGGAGTGAGGTGATATGCAATCAATTACATTATAGACACAGCAAGGTGAAACGCCAACTATTACATGACATCCTAGAGTGACGTGATACTTACATAATACCCCAGAGTGAGGTGATACGCCAACAATTACATGATATCCCACAGTGAGGTGATACTTCAGCAATTATATGATAGCACAGAGTGAGGTGATAAGCCAACAATTACATACCAGCCAGTGTGAGGTGATAAGCCAACAATTACATAACAGCCAGTGTGAGGTGATAAGCCAACAATTACATAACAGCCAATGTGAGGTGATAAGCCAACAATTACATAACAGCCAGTGTGAGGTGATAAGCCAACAATTACATAACAGCCAGTGTGAGGTGATACGCAAACAATTACATAATGGCCAGAACGAGGTGATGGCCTGAACGAGGTGATACTCCAGCAATTACGTAGTAGCTCGGAGTGAGGTAATATTCCAGCAATTACATAATAGCTCAGAATGAAGTGATACTCCAGTAATTATATGATAGCCGACAGTGAGGTGATACTCCCGCAATTACATAATAGCCTAGAGTGAGGTGATATGCCAACAGTTACATGACAGCCCGCATTGAGGTAATACTCTAGCAATTACATAATAGCCTAGAGTGAAATGATACACCAACTATTACATAATAACTCGCAGTGAGGTGATACGCAATCAATTACATAGTAGCCAGAGTGAGGTGATACTCCAGCAATTACATAATAGCTCGAATGAGGTGATACTCCAGTAATTACATACTAGCCTAAGGCGACGTGAAACGCCAACTATTACATGACATCTCAGAGTGACGTGATACTGTAGCAATTACATACTAACCCAGAGTGAGGTGATACACCAGCAATTACATACTAACCCAGAGTGAGGTGATACGCCAGCAATTACATAATAGCCCGAACTGAGGTGATAATCTAACAATTGCATAAAAGCCCGTAGTGAGGTAATACGTCAACAGTTACATGATAGCCCGGAGTGAGGTGATACACCAACTGTTACATAATAGGCCGGAGTGAGGTGATACTCCAGCAATTACATGATAGCCGGCAGTGAGGTGATACTCCAGCAATTACATGATAGCCGGCAGTGAGGTGATACTCCAGAAATTACATATAATCCCAGAGTGACCTGATACACCAGCAATAACATGACAGCCGGCAGTGAGGTGATACTTCAGCAATTACATAATACCCAGAGCGAGGTGATACTCCAGCAATTACATAATACCAAGAGTGAGGTGATACTCCCGCAATCACATAATAGCCAGAGTGAGGTGATACGCCACAGTTACATAATAGCTCGCAGTGAGGTGATACTCCAGCAATTACATGATAGCACGGATCGAGGTGAAACATCAAGTATTACATGACATCTAGAGTGACGTGATACTTCAGCAATTACATACTAACCCAGAGTGAGGTGATACTCCAGCAATAACATGATAGCCAGCTGTGAGGTGATACTCCAGTAATTACATAATAGCCCAGAGTGAAATGATAAGCCAACAATTACATAATAACCCACAGGGAAGTGATACGCCATCAATTACATAATAGCCAGAGTGAGATGATACGCAAAAACAAATAATAGCCAGAGCGAGGTGATAATACAGCAATTACATAATACCCAGAGCGAGGTGATATTCCAGCAATTACATACTAACCAGAGTGAGGTGATACGCCAACAATTACATAATAGCCAGAGTGAGGTGATACGCCAACTATTACATAATAGCCCGCAGTGAGGTGATACGCCAACAATTACATAATAGCCCGCAGTGAGGTGATACGCCAACAATTACATAATAGCCAGAGTGAAGTAAATATGCCAACAATTACATAATAGCCAGAGTGAGGGTGATATGCCAACTATTACATAATAGCCCGCAGTGAGGTAATACGCCAACAATTACATAATAGCCAGAGTGAAGTAATATGCCAACAATTACATAATAGCCAGAGTGAAGTAATATGCCAACAATTACATAATAGCCAGAGTGAAGTAATAACAACAATTACATAATAGCCAGAGTGAAGTAATATGCCAACAATTACATAATAGCCAGAGTGAAGTAATATGCCAACAATTACATAATAGCCAGAGTGAAACAATATGCCAACAATTACATAATAGCAAGAGTGAGGTGATACGCCTACAATTACATAATAGCCCGCAGTGAGGTGATAAGCCAACAATTACACAATAGCCAGAGTGAGGTAATACTCCAGCAATTATGATATCCCTGAGTGAGGTGATACGCCAGCAATTTTATGATAGTCTGAAGTGAGGTGATACGCCATCAATTTTATGATAGTCTGGAGTGAGGTCATCAGAAAGAAATTAAATGATATCCCAGAGTAAAGATGATCAGCCAGCATTTATGTGATAGTCAGGAGTGAGGTGATAGGGAAGTTATGTAATTATATGCTAGTCCGGAGTGAGGTGATAGACCAGTAATGTAATTATATGATAGCTCAGAGTGCGGTGATAAGCCAACAATGACATGGTAGTTCAGAGTTAAGTGATAAGCCAGAAATTACATGAAAGCCTGAGGTGGTGATAGGCTAGCAATTACATGACAGCCCGGAGTGAAGTGAGAGGCCAGTAATTATATGATAGCCCGGAGGGAGGTGATAAGCTACAACTAAATGACAGCCCAGAGTGAGATGATACGGCGGGCTATTACATGATAGCCCGAAGTGAGGTGATGAGTCAGTAATTACATGATAGCTCGGAGGTGAGGTGATACGCCAACAATTATATGATAGACCGGAATGAGATGATAAGCCAGCAATTACATGATACCCCGGAGTGAAGTGATACATCAGCAATTACAGGATAGTCTGGACTGAGATGATAAGCCAGAAATTACACGATAGCCCGGAGTGAGTTGATGAGTCAGCAATTACACAATAACAATGAAGGAATAAATAAATAAACAAATACATGATAGCCGTGAGGGAATACATAAATAGCAAAATGTAATGCATGATATCCCGTGAAGAAAGAGATCAATAAGCAAACATATGATAGTCGTGAGGAATACACAAATAGCAAAATGTAATGCATGATAGCCGCGAAGGAAGAGAACGATAAGCAAATACATGATAGCGTGAGGAAATACATAAATAGCAAATTGTAATACATGATAGCCGTGAAGGAAGAAAACGATAAGCAGATACGTGATAGCCGTGAAGGAGGAAAACGATAAGCAGATACGTGATAGCCGTGAAGGAAGAAAATGATAAGCAGATACGTGATAGCCGTGAAGGAAGAAAACGATCAGCAAATACATGATAGCTGTGAAGGAAGAAAACGATCAGCAAATACATGATAGCCGTGAAGGAAGAAAACGATAAGCAAAGACATGATAGCCGTGAAGGAAGAAAACGATAAGCAAATACATGATAGCCGTGAAGGAAGAAAACGATAAGCAAATACACGATAGCCGCGAATGAAGCGAACGATAAGCAAATACATGATAGCCCTGAGGGAATACAAAAATAGCAAAATGTAATAAATGATAGCCGCGAAGGAAGAAAACGATAAGTAGATACATGATAGCCCTGAGGGAATACAAAAATAGCAAAATGTAATACATGATAGCCGCGAAGGAAGAAAACGATAAGCAAATACATGATATTGCCGCGAAGGAATCGAACGATAAGCAAATACACGATAGCCGCAAATGAAGCGAACGATAAGCAAATACATGATAGCCCTGAGGAAATACATAAATAGCAAAATATAATGCATGATAGCCCGTGAGGGAATACAAAAATAGTAAAATGTAATACATGATAGCCGCGAAGGAAGAAAACGATAAGCAAATACATGATATTGTCGCGAAGGAATCGAACGATAAGCAAATACATGATAGCCGTGAGAGAAATAGATAAAAAACAAAATGTAATACACGATAGCCGTGAAGGAAGAAAACGATAAGCAAATGCATGATAGCCACGAAGGAAGCAAACTATAAGCAAATACATGATAGCCGTGAGGAATTAGATAAATAGCAAAATGTAATACACGATAGCCGCAAAGGAACAGATCAATAAGCAAATACATGATAGCCGTGAGAAAAAAGATAAATAGCAAAATGTAATACATGACAGTCGTAAAGGAAAAGATCAATAAGCAAATATCCCTGCAATTAAAACCAGCATTGTCCCCCGCCCTCCGAATGATGAGAAACAAGAGAAAATGTTACGGATTTAGGCATAGAGTTGAGAGCCTTTATGGTTCGTAAACTAGAAGAGTACCGTGGAACATAGCAATATTGCATAGAATGAAATGCTAATTGAAATCTTAGACAGAGTGATTTCATGTTAGCAAACCAAATCATGGTTAGCAACACATGAACATGTTAGTAAGAAAAAGCGAATCAGTGATATATCAATAATCCTACTTCTTTCCTAAAATTGCCATTTTAAGGGATACCGATATCACATACACATAAACACAAACACATACAGACACACACACATTTCTCTCTCTCTCTCTCTCTCTCTCTCTCTCTCTCTCTCTCTCTCTCTCTCTCTCTTTCTCTCTCTCTCTCTATCTATCTATCTATCTATCTATCTCTCCCTCTCTCTCTCTCTCTCTCTCTCTCTCTCTCTCTCTCTCTCTCTCTCTCTCTCCCTCTCTCTCTCTCACACACACATACATACACACACACGCATACACATATACACACACAAACACACATACAAAGTTTCGGAAGTAGCAAAGACTTCTCGTAACCTACGTTATATTTGTCGTATCTCATAAATCCCCGTAAACCATCTACGGTACGAAAACGTTAACGACGGCAGACTGCAGAGACCCTCTCGAACCCATTGTACAAGGCACACAAAATGGTGCACTCAGCACACGCGATTGGAAATAAATATCATGACTGAAAACACACTTAACAAGCAAAGTTGATGACGAGGGGGTACTTGCTATTTTGTTTCATGGATATAAAATATATATTTCTTGATAATAAGTCTCTTTCTTTTTTAACTACATCAACTTGAACCAATTTGGGAGACCTTTACAACTTCTTGATGATTTTAGACTTCCAGAAAACTAGGTATACCATTATCTGGGTGGAACATGCCAGGAGTAAGGGAAACAAAAGGATACCCAATTTGTACAGCAATAATTATAATGGAAAAACAACCCTTACATTACACGACGGCTAGCAGTGACAAACATCAAATTGAATGTAATGGAATACATCTGGAAAGGACAATGCGCAGAGACATAATTAAAAATCTTGAGAAGCATTGTCTTCCCATCAGCGACATATGGACGCGAAGCATTAACACTGAACAGAGTGGATTGTAAGAGAATAACAGCCTTTGATATGAAATGATACCGAAAAGTATTAAGAATATCCTGGATCGAAACATGAAAGAAGGAAAAGTCCTTGAAAGATTAAAGGTCCAACCCCAATGGCTTCCCAGCAACACAAAGAAGCAGCTACTCAAATGATGTGGACACTTAAACAGACATGAAACAATGAAAAAGCGACCATTAAAAGCAACAAAAAAAAATAGAGGACGAGACAGGAAAAAAGGAGATCAACGCGCTGCTGTAAATAAGATTTATTAGAACAGACTCGTGGGACATGACAATAACGGAGGCTGGAAGGTTGGCTTCTGTCTGAGGATGTTCGTGTGAAAGTTCAGAAAGTGACGTCTTTTCAGGATACGTCATAGATGGAACAGAGAGCCACAGTGGGACGTGAATTGTAACATTGATAAAACGAAGACAATTGAATTTGGATCGAGGGGAAGTGTCTGAAGTGAAACTTTGGAATTATCCTTCGTATGACTGAACAATACTGTACATTATCAGAGAATAGCCGACTAAGTCTGGTCTTGCAACTCAAAGCAGATTTAGATGCGGTAAAAAAAAAAGTAAAGTTCACTCAATGCTGTTATGGCTCATAGATCTTATCCCGATTTCAATAGCGTGGCCAGGACGCTAGTTTGCTGCACGTTTTTTTAAAAATTTATTCCCAAGCTAGTGCTTGTACCTATTTGCACTTGAGTAGAATCGGGAAATACGTGTGAAGTGTCTTTCTGAAGAAACAACGTCAGACCTAATCGAGTGACCAAAATTTTTTTTAAAAATCTCTCAAACACGTCTCACATATCCCATAACCCACTACGGTAGTAATAGGGCACTGTACAGGTTCGAAGGTGGACTGTCGCACTAGTTTTTTTCTCCACTTTTCTCTGTCGTGAGCCAGGGTCTGGGCTTTGGGTGAAGGTCTCCGCTGTTCATTCCCTAATGTTGTCTTCAACATAAAAATAATACTTTTCCATTTCTAAAAATTACTTGTATCTTCTGTAAACGTTGGGGTCTATGAATGAAACGTGGCAATGTTTTTTTCTTCATTTTTTAATATATTTCTATATAAAAAAATTCAATATAATTAGTTAAAATAGATAATTTGCATATATGTTCATATTATGAGCTGTAATTTAAGTATTTTTCATAGCCTTCCCACTCAAATTCACAGTAAAAGGAAAATACACCAAACGTTTTAATAGAATAAAACAAAAAATATCCTAAACTTAAAAGGGGAGTCTAGAACCTAGATCTAAGATTATGAAAAAAATCGCACTTTATGTTATTCGCATACACTACTTCAACGTATTATATAATTTGCTTTATCTCAATATGGGACACATATTATTTCCTTCAAATGTAAACTTTTTGCAATTCATTGAACTTCGATCTAGCCTTGAATGTATCAAAGAAGTAAATTATAACAATACCATCAGGCATTGTAAATTACAAATCAAAAAACTAATTCTCTGAAAAGATGAATTGTATGGACAATTATTGTTAGAATGGTAAAACTATTGTAGATCTTGAATGCAGTCGGCAAGAACAGTGCATTGAATTTGAATCTATAATTGAAAAAAACGCGAATATTATCATGTACGGAGGCAGTGGTTGATCTTGCCTTGTTATTGTTTTTTCGATTATTAATAACCCAAGCACCTGTCCGATTCCCAGAGAGAACCCGGTGGCCCAGAGGTAAAGTGTCAGTCTCTTAACCAAAAGATATCGGGTTCAAACCCCGTCGGTTGCAAAATTTTCTCGATTTTGTTTATTCCGAATAACCCCCCCACCCCCCTACCCCTCGTGGTCCGGGTATGCGGATCGACACCTAGTCTCATTGGAGACAGACCATAAAAAGGAGGTCTATGTGCAGATCACTGTACACGTTAAAGATCCCTTGGATGTTTACAGTGCAGTCCGGGCAAAAATTTAAACTTCCACGATCACCTTAGTTGTTGTGGATATAGGTAAGATCAATCCAACAAAATTTAAAAAAAACGATTTCCAGAGTCTGGTTATAGGTCTAGAAATTAAAGTAGAACCACGTGATTACTTGTAATAGAAAATGATCCTTGATGCGGGCAATCGGCTAGTACACTGACGATATAAAAAAACCACTGACCACCCTATGTTTAGTAATGTAGCGTTAATGCACCTGAACTGGTGTTTGGTACCTTTTTAGATTGTCTCTCACGGAACCAGTAGCTTGGTGAAGTTCCCTTAGAGCTCGAATAGTTAGTTTTCCTTTGAATATTGAATGTCCTAACCACTCTCAATACGCTTGCGTAAGCGCGCAGCATCCCCAGTGTTTGATTTTATCTCCTCGTCATCCAATCGAGGTATTGGTATGGAATTACAAAAACAACTACGTGTGATGGGGCTTTAGATAGCCCTTCAGACAAGCTTTTCATCCCTCTCTCTCTCTCTCTCCCCCCCCTCCCCACCCCCCTTCCCTCCTCCGCCCTCCTCCCAACAAAAAGAAGCACCACATCACCACGTGGTGCTTAGAACGTATACATTTCCCATTTTAGTAGTATCAAGTCCATGACCTTCAAAAAATTTTTTAAAAGTTCAGTCTCATCTTTTTGCTAGGTTAGTGGAATTCAACACGATCTTTTACTCTGTAAACAGAAAGACAAGTGACTACTCGCAAGTTCTGCTATTTAAATCGAAACGAAAAGTGGATACATTGTACACAGGTCGTCTATTTTCTTCTAATCGCCTGAGCATTTCGATTTGACGCTATGCGAATATTTCAATAGAGCTAGAGATCCATAATTCTGACTTGTGTAGGCTAGAGAGATTACATCCCAGTGGAATCGCGGACGACTTAGGAATGGGTAAAGACCTACTATTTGGGGAATCGAATGACTTTTGAGACGTTTTATTGGGAAATGAGCTGGAAGTAATCAAACAAAAAGAGAAGTTATATCAGTGTGCTTGCAAAATGCCTATTCTAGCGAGAGAACAAAACAACTCAAGGTACCCCCACACAAATTTATAGGATTATTAACATCTATTTATAGGACCACATTACACTTTCCCTAGGTGGTAAAGTTTCTGGTTATAACGTATTGGGGTTTTCGACGAAGTTGGATTAAAAAAGTCATCAATCTAGATTATTCAGTGATGAATCTCCCCGAAAACTTAACATTTCGTTGTTCCCCAAGCTTTTAAAAAACACCCTGTCACCCCCCCCTCCTCTCCTAAAAATGACAAGAACAATGCATTGATAATTTCATTGAGGAGGATAAGTTGTCATCGATCAATCAAAATACGCACAGCGTCACGCGGTCAAGTCAGACTAAGCAGTCGGCAGGGTACTATCTATTTACAGATCGTGAAAAAAAAAAAGAAGAAGTTTGGTATCAAATTTAACTGCCTGTTCCAACTGAACTGTGGTGCGCACAAGCAAAACGGTTCGGCACAATGTTGAACGTGCTTGTCGAGATTGTGTCAACATCACCAGTGACCCGACCCGCCTTTTGTCTAGATCTAGTAGACGACGTGGTCATACGCTGAAACAAACATGGCGCAAATGGAAAAGAAAGCCTTTTCACCATCTATATCACAAAAGGACTCGTGAAACCAAGTCACATCTCTAATAGAAAACAAGATTCTCATTCCTTTGTATATAGAGTTATATACAATATTGAAGGAAATGGAAGAGAGTGGAATTTGTGTGGATAAAATAGTCTCGTAACAACGCATAACTACGAATGAGTGACGTAGGATTCATCCTTTTGTTTACTTGGTCGTCTCCACTCGCTATCTTAGCACGCGCATAGTTTTCGATTTGTAATTTACAATGCCTGATGGTATTGTTATAATTTACTTCTTTGATACATTCAAGGCTAGATCGAAGTTCAGAATTAAAAGGTTTACAATTGAAGGAAATAATATGTGTCCCATTTTGAGATCAAGCAAATTATATAATACGTTGGAAGTAGTGTATGCGAATAATATAAAGTGCGATTGTTTTCATAATCTTAGATCTAGGTTCTAGACTCCTTTTAAGTTAAGGATATTTTTTGTTTTATTCTATTAAAACGTTTGTTGTATTTTCCTTTTACTGTGAATTTGAGTGGGAAGGCTATGAAAAATACATAAATTACAGCTCATAATATGAACATATATGCAAATTATCTATTTTAACTAATTATATTGAATGTTTTTATATAGAAATATATTAAAATGAACAAAAAAACGCTGTCGCGTTAAAGATCCTTTAACTGTTTACAGGGCAGTCGGGCAAGATTAAAAAAAAAATCTTACTAAGAAAACCCCAGCATCACCTAGTTGTGGATGTGGGTAAATTAAATTAAATCAAACATAGGATTCTAGACTTTTTAAATTTGATAGAATGTCGGTATTGCACAATGTCCTAACCGGTTACAAGAACTACACAATGAAAATCTCCCTTCAATTCTTTTGTAGATAGAATCATGCGGCAGTTATAAATATTATATTACAATCTTTTTCCGTAAAGAAACGTGAGAGACAGAGACAGAGCGAGCAAACACATACACACAGGCATCGCATTGCCGTCAGTAACTAGATCTATATTCAGAATGGCACAATATCTTGGAAAGTTGATTTTCTCAGGTATTCGAAGACCATTATGGTCTTAATGCAAAATGACGATTTTCTCCAAGCCTTTCTAGATCATACTATATTCAGCTGTTGGGAAACATACATTTCTAGATAGATATGAGCACATACATACATATTTACATACATACATACATACATACATACATACATACATACATACATACATACATACATACATACATACAAACATACATGCATACATACATACATACATACGTGCATACATACAAACATACAAGTTTACATACATACATACATACGTGCATGCATACACACATACAAGCATACATACATACATACATACATACATACATACACACATACAAACATACAAACATACATACGTGTATACATACATACACACACATACAAATAAATATACATACATACATACATACATACATACATACATACATACATACATAGTAGCAGGGAATACGGTTCAGGGTGAGTCACCAGCTAGGGATCTAACTGTGTTTTATCAATGAGATCCGGAGTATGTCACTGGTTTTCGAAAGATGAGTCTAAAGAAAGTTGCAATTGATACCTTTTAAAAAAAAACATGGAGTCAAAAAAAGAATAATAATAATAATAATAATTATAATAATAATAATAATAATAATATAATAATAATAAAAAATAATAATATTAATAACATAATAATAATAACAATAATAAATAATAATAACAATAATAATAATAATAAAAACAATAAACAATAATAATAATAATAATAATAATAATAATAATCATAATAATAATAATAATAATAATAATAATAATAATAATAATAATAATAATAATAATAATAATAATAATAATAATAATAATAATAATAACGATAAGAACAAGATGAAGAAGACAAAACGCTTCTCTATGGGTGTGTGTATGAAAATGATAGGCTTACGTAAAATGTTCAAGAGACAGTTTGCTGAGGGTTGTTTCAAAATTTAAGTTCTCCTTTTGTCGTCTGGTACAGTTACGAGACGTTGTTAGCTTTGTAAGCTCGTGTAAAACTTAAAATTTTAGCTCTAATATTATGCTGACAACTGATGATGTATGACTTACAACTACTGACTAACAGCTAGACTCATAGTGTTGTCTGATATGTTGAAATGAAACGACTCGGATATGTTGAAGTGAAATGATTGACTAATGACATTTTAGCCGGTATTTTGTTTCGAGTGGGACGCCGCCCTTACAGGAGCATTCCAGGTTGTCCAGGTCACTAATGGGGCAATCTACTTCAACATCAACATACACAGAACATTGTCGTGTATAGACAAGTTTATATTAAAAAGCCCTGGTAAACCATAGATTGCACGTAGTCGTGATACACACACACACACACACACACACACACATACGCGCGCGCACACACACAATCGTTTGTAAGCAAATCAAATAACCGGGGACTCTCTGACTTATGGCTATGTCGGGGGCCTGATCTTCAGACAAAGCCGTCTAAGCTCTCTGTGATTTTAGCTGATAGGATCTTCCTATGTTTTCCATCTCTGGCGATTGACCTTAGTTGGTTCATGTCCTCCCACGTTTTTAAGTTTCATTTGTTCCGCTAGGCGAGATAGATCTATATTAATCACCACCAGGAGTGTAGCCCATGGTCTTCCTGTAAATTTGCCTCCAGGATGTCATGAAGTATGCTTCATCCCTTTGTTGTGGAATATCCTTTTCTCTTCTTAAAACGAACCTACTTTCTTGGTACTTCTCCACGTGATGTGATTTTGTGCTAGTGTTGTGAATTCTGTCTTGTCAATGTTCACATCAAAGGCTACTGTTTGAGGACTCTTTAAAGATCGTCAATGGTCATGTTTTGTAGACCAGCAAAGTCAACATCGTCAGCATACGCTATTTGTCTTGGTGTTGCGCTTTCTATGCCAGATGTAGGTGGTGGTATGATTTTCGGTACGTTTCTCATTGCGTTCTCTATATCATAAATAGTACGGGACTGAGGATATCACCTTGTTGTGTTCCAAATTGCATTCAAAAGGCTTTTTCTGTAGCTCCTTGATCGTTGTCATTATTATGGTGTTGCTAAGCAGAAATCGTATTATTTTCAGTTTTCGTCTTTGGCTTGTTTAGAACATCTAATGTCTTATGACTATCGATGGTTGTCAAGTGCTGCTGACGTGTCGATCTCTGTTATTTTTTATGTTTATGTCTTCGGCGTTGGTTTTGCTGCCAGCCATCTATGTGTCCAAACCAAAAAACGTCTGCAGTTTTTCTTTCGAGTTTAAAACCGATTTGACCTTGGGGAAGATACGTTTTTTATTTGAGGCCTAATTCTGTGGATCGTTATGATAGACAAGGCTTTCCTCAACGTGTTAAGCAAGGATATAGGCCTGATATGTGTTGCTGAGACCTTTTTAAGTTTTCAGGTTTTGGTATTGCAAAGGAGGGATCCTGTATTTATGTCTAAACTTTCTTGTGTTTTAAAATGTGCATTGAATATTTAGGCTATTGATTCATGGAGGAGGCGGGGAACATATATTTGAGATGTTCTGCGTGTATTAATGCTCATCCGAAGCCCTGTTATTTTTTAAATTTTCAAAGTTTTCTTCACGTCTTCTGATTTATTAGTTTCCTGGTGCTTTCGGTTTTTCATTGGAAAGGCGTTGAGATGTTTACTGAATCATTTTGGAATTTGCTTTTGAAATAATTAAATACGACGTTAAGTACGTCATTTTGGGTTCACTGCTAGTTTTCCGTGTCATCTTCTACTTTTGGATTCTCAAATTTTGTCCTGTTTTAAAGAATTTACTGCTTTGAACATAACGGTGTCCGTTTCTTCTTTGCCTATGTCATCAGCTTTGTTATCTAATACATTGTTTCTTCTTTCCATGATATCTTTTCGTATATCGTGCAATGTTTTGTTTATTTGACCTTTGAGCTCTTCTTTTCTGCATTTGTTGAAAGTTCATGGCTCAACGGGTCTGGCGAACAGTCTGGTCTTTCATTTACTATTTTTGTTCTGTACTTTTTCGGCCGATTCTTTAATTACCGTTTGTATATATTTCCACATTTCGCTGGATGAGCATTTCTAATCCGTACTGTTTTGATGTTCTAATCAAGTAAATACCATGCACTAATACACGTCAAAACAATAAACTGATGAAGTGAACAAGTAATAGATGAAAATAGAACGTTGATAAAATATTGATACATAGACAAACGCATAAAGGAAGGAAATGAATATTATATAAATGAAAGAATGTACGAATGACAAACAAATAGATAGATAAAAAGTATATAAGAAAGAATTTCATAAAAAAAGCTAATACGAAAATTGTATGAGGATAAATGCAATTTCGTATGCCATTTAAAAAAAAGAAGTCAATTTATTGGTAAACAATTGTTTTCCTGATTACATGTAACGTTTCTCTGTAGTGAACAATAAGACGATTTAAGACAGGAGGTATTATTACACATTTCTATCAAGGAACATTTCGAACCTGTAATAATAACAATAATAATAATAACACACGAGCATTATCGAGTGCATATTATGTTCCGTCTTGTATTAAACGGAACGGAAGCGTGAAAAAGGCAGCATCCGTATGAGATAACCGCCTTGATAGAAGGATGAGTTGTATTGATTCTTTCTAGACACGGCCCACGAAAAGTTTGCACGAAAATGATTTCTCTCAGCTTCGTGACATTTTCACACTGGAATAAAACCCTTTTTTATAATGATTAATCTAGTTCAATGGAAATATTGTCATGAATTCCTTGACGTTCCAATTTGTAGACTGAGATAGAAGATTTCCTCCCACTTGAGATAGAACTTATGTGAACCATTTATGTTGTATAATGGCTTCTATCGACACACGTGGTAGATGGAAAATTGAACAATCATGTCCTATGCCAAAACACAAAGTAGCAAGTAAAATTA
>JAXRKP010002045.1:65000-73051 GCA_037039925.1 Doris montereyensis
AATATTTTAAAACAACTTGGTAGGATGAGTGGGACTCATCAAGTTAATAACAAGCTTCATGAAGTGATTCCAAAAATGACAAATATAAGCCAAATGCAAATGTAAGAAATAGAAATAAGAGAGCGTTAAGCCTTCTCCATATTGGTCACTCTTGCCTCACGCAAGGTTTCTGTTGACCCATGATGACCGGCATTTCTATCACTCCTATGATTTCTTTTCCACGATCAGACATGCTTCAATAGAATGTTCTGATGTGGACGATATACGAATAAAATATTATTTGGAAAGAAGATTTACAAACTCTTTCGAGGAGATTGCTCCGGGAAAGCATTTTCGAAAGAAATCCAAATTGTACAAATAAAATCTAGACTACTAAATATCAATCAGACGTTGACTGTATTTTCGTTATATTTACAAATATTTGAGAAAGCTTTCTCTCTCTCTCTCTCTCTCTCTCTCTCTCTCTCTCTCTCTCTCTCTCTCTCTCTCTCTCTCTCTCTCTCTCTCTCTCTCTCTCTCTCTCTATCTCTCTCTCTCTCTCTCTCTCTCTCTCTCTCTCTCTCTCTCTCCTCTCTCTCTCTATCTATATATATATATATATATATATATATATATATATATATATATATCCTCTCCTCTCTCTCTCTCTCTCTCTCTCTCTCTCTCTTTCTCTCTCTCTCCCTCTCTCTCTTACTCTCTCTCTCTCTCTCTCTCTCTCTCTCTCTCTCTCTCTCTCTCTCTCTCTCTCTCTCTCTCTCTCTCTCTCTCTCTCTCTCTCTCTCTCTCTCTCTCTCTCTCTCTCTCTATATATATATATATATATATATATATATATATATATATATATATATATATAGTATACAATATATATATAAACATACATATATATACATATATACATATACATATATATATATATATATATATATATATATATATATATATATATATATATATATATATATATATATATATATATATTTTTTCTCTTTTTGCACTGGGTTTTAACCTATGTCTGTCTTGCTGTATAAGTCTTTTTGTTTGCTTGTCAGTCCGCTTGTCTCTTCGTTTATGTACCTCACTAAATTGGATACTATATCAACTAACTGAATTGATGATTTCTATTTCAAGAACTCAATCAATTGAGTGCCGTTTTAACCAATGCAATAAATTGGGTTTATTTTTAGTCAACTTGATGGGGTACCATTTTAGCCCAGTCAATTAATTTTAAGAACCATCTTTAACAAATTCAAAAGTTGTCGAGACTGAGACCACGCAAAGTAACGGATGTTAACAGTATCCGCCACTGACAGTCATTATCAGATTTAGAATCGCGTGATGGTGATCTGATGATTTTTCAGAGATCCTCCGCTATTGGTTTTTAATTCAAACTTACTGTTGTTTTGTGTTCATCAAGCCAGATGAGTTTCATAACGGCTTCCAGACTATTTATTACAATAAAAGAAAAAAGAAAAGAAAACGCGTCAACGGTGTGACGTATTGATGATGGTAGAGGTCGGAGCATGTCAGCCAGCAATGAAAGGCCGTGAGACAAACGTATCCCATAGTGGATCGCAATGTCAATATGGCATGTACGATGGTAGAAAATGATTATATCCTGTTGACAACAGGGTTTTTGTTTTCAATATTGAACAGACTACACACACATTAAATGTTTCTTTTGCTACAAAGGGGTGGAGGGAGGGGGCTTGATTTTAGTTTTAATACAACAATCATAAATTTTAATTTAGTTGATCATTGCTAGTTTTACAACGCAATGAAAAACAATCACGACCATCCCCATCCCCAAAAAAAAAACAAAACAAAAAGAAAGAAAAAACCCGAAACAAAACAAAACAATATACACAACGTTATCACAAACCGCCATTTCTTGCTGTAGCGGTTTCCCACTATTATTCGTAGCATCGTTATCTCTACTGACCTGATGTGGTAGTTATTTTTTTCACTCTTTCGGACCAACAACTCTTATAAAAGTAATCCAACTCTTATTTTTAGTGTCAAGTATTGAGCACTAGCTACAGTGTTCTATTCTAAACATAAAGTGGTCATGGGGATAACTTCAATAATAGCAACAGTGTTCTATTCTAAACATAAAGAAGTCATGGGGATAAATCCAATAATAGCAACAGTGTTCTATTCTAAACATAAAGTGGTCATGGGGATAAATCCAATAATAGCAACAGTGTTCTATTCTAAAACATAAAGAAGTCATGGGGATAAATCCAATAATAGCAACAGTGTTCTATTCTAAACATAAAGAAGTCATGGGGATAAATCCAATAATAGCAACAGTGTTCTATTCTAAACATAAAGTGGTCATGGGGATAAATCCAATAATAGCAACAGTGTTCTATTCTAAACATAAAGAAGTCATGGGGATAAATCAAATAATAGCAATAGTGTTCTACTCTAAATAAAAAGTAGACATGAAGGGACATCCAACACTAGCTACGGTGTTCTCTTTAAACGCAAGCTTGACATGGAGAGACATCCAAAACTAGTTATAGTGTTCTCTTTTCAACACAAGCTAGACATGAGGGACATCCAACACTAGTTATAGTATCTCTTTTCAACACAAGCTAGACATGGAGGGACATCCAACACTAGTTATAGTATTCTCTTTTCAACACAAGCTAGACATGGAGGGATCATCCAACGCTAGCTATAGTGTTTTCTTTTCAACACAAGCTAGACATGGAGGGACATCCAACACTAGTTATAGTGTTCTCTTTTCAACACAAGCTAGACATGGAGGACATCCAACACTAGTTATAGTGTTTTCTTTTCAACACAAGCTAGACATGAGGGACATCCAACGCTAGCTATAGTGTTTTCTTTTTCAACACAAGCTAGACATGGAGGGACATCCAACACTAGTTATAGTGTTTTCTTTTCAACACAAGCTAGACATGGAGGACATCCAACGCTAGCTATAGTGTTTTCTTTTCAACACAAGCTAGACATGGAGGGACATCCAACACTAGTTATAGTATTCTCTTTTAGACATAGAGGAATTATCCAACACTAGCTATAGTGTTTTCTTTTCAACACAAGCTAGACATGGAGGGACATCCAACGCTAACTATAGTGTTTTCTTTTCAACAAGCTAGACAAGGCTAGAGCTATAGTGGCTAGACATGGAGGGGACATCCAACACTAGTTATAGTATTCTCTTTCAACACAAGCTAGACATGGAGGCATCCTACAGTAGCTATAGTATTCTCTTTTCAACGCAAGCTTTTAGGCATGGAGGGACATCCAACACTGGCTATATTATTCTCTTTTCAACACAAGCTAGACGTGGAGGGATATCCTACAGTAGCTACAATGTTCTCTTCTAGACATCAAATAGACATGGAGGGACATCGCACAATAGCTTCAGTATTCTGTTCTAAACATAAACTAGACATAGAGGGATATCTACAGTAGCTACAGTGTACTTTTCCAAACATAAAGTAGACATGCAGGGACATCTCATGGTAGTTACAGTGTTGTCTTGTAAACATAAACTAGACATGGAGGGACATCAAACACTAAATACAGTATTTTCTTCTAAACGCAAAGTAAACATGGAGGGACAAACAACAATAGCTACACTGCTCTCTTCTAAACACAAAGTAGACATGGAGGGACATCCAACAATAGCTACACTGCTCTCTTCTAAACACAAAGTAGACATGGAGGGACATCCAACAATAGCTACACTGCTCTCTTCTAAACACAAAGTAGACATGGAGGGACAAACAATAATAGCTACACTGCTCTCTTCTAAACACGAAGTAGGCATTGGGGGACATCCAACAATATATAGTTTTGAAGGGGTTCCTTAGTGGAGGAAACCTATGACATAATTAATGTTAGCGAACAGAAAACCCCTATTTAGTTTATGACGTAATCATTTGTGTGAGCCCGAATATCAATTTGTTGATATCTGGCAAGGAGAAAATCTATAAAACTTTATCAAAATGTTAAAAATGATATGGAAATTTCGTTCTAGAAATACCTTAGTTTTCGGCTATAAATAGCTTGGATTATCCATGATATGGAGAGAACATAAGGTGTAGTGTTAATTCAGTCTTTGTGCCAGCCCACATTCGATATATTTAATTGATGGTGCTTACTTCATCCATTGATTGAATGTTGACTGTGAGTATAATAATTGCCTTGTTGTAATTAATATTCGAGCCTTGGAGTTACTACAGTGTCTATGTCAATATATAGATATAGAGCCATTGTCTTGCTCCATTTGTACCCTCGTACTAAATAGCTACAGTGCTTTCTTCTGAACACAAGGTATGCACGGACAAGTATCCAACACTAGTTACGATGTTCAATTTTGAACGCAACCTGGACATGGAGAAGTCTCAACACCTAGGCAGACGTACAGCCGTTTTGATCACTTATGGTTATTGCGTTTTGCTTCAAAAAAACACCAGGCATACATACATGAGTTTTTAAGCACATATTTTGTGTTGCTTTTAAACAATAGGCAGACGTACAGACGTTTTCAGCCCTAATTATTTTTGAGTTTGCTTGAAAACACCAGGCAGATATACAGAAGTTTTCAGCACTAATTATTATTGTGTTTGCTTCAAACATCATGAGTTTTCATCACTTATTTTGTGTTTGTTTTGAAAACAATAGGCAGATGTGCAGAAATTGTCACCACTAACTATCATTGTGGTTGCTTCAAAATATCAGGCAAATATACAGAAGTTTTCAGCACTAGTTATTGTTTTGCTTGCTAGAAAATATCAGGCAGATATGCAGAAGTTTTCAGCACTAATTATTGTATTTGCTTTAAAACACCAGACATATATAGAAACTTTCAGCACTAATTATTATTGTGTTTGCTTTGAAAACACCAGGCAGATTTTAGCACTAACTGTTGTGTTTTGCTTCAATGGCAGACATACATACATTTTCAGCACTATCTATTGTGTTTGCCTGAAAATGCCATACAGACATACACACGTTTTCAACAGAATTATTATTGTGTTTGCTTGAAAACACCAGGCAGACAAACTGGAGTATTCAGTGCTAGCTACAGTGTTCTAGCTTGAAAACCACCAGCAGACAAACTGGAGTATTCAGTGCTAGCTACAGTGTTCTAGCTTTAAAAACCACAAGGCAGACAAACTGAGTATTCAGTGCTAGCTACAGTGTTCTAGCTTTAATAACCACCAGGCAGAAATGAGTATTCAGTGTTTGCTACGTTGGTTTCTCAACGCGCTAGATGCAATTTTGTCTGACCTAGAATGAAAAAAAACAAAAACAACGACCGCATTTCATTCAATCGGATACTTCGTCAGCTAACAAAATTAAATGATTTGAGCAGGCGAACGTTGCGCGGTTGTGCTTTTCGATATATGGCAAGAGACATTCATAATGGAACATACCACGTCTACTACACTTGCAAGTTAATGTTAGCCCAATTAATATCAGGGCGGACAGCCAAGCGGCAAGTAATTGTTAAACATACCAGTGGCACACTCTCCACCGCAGGAAGGCGAATACACAAACAATTATCAGGTAAAGAGATAGCTACTTGTAACATATATATATATATATATATATATATATATATATATATATATATATATATATATGTATATATATATATATATATATATACTAATTTATATAGATGGATTTTTATAGTAGATAGATAGATAGGACAGATAGACAGATATATAGATAGGTAGATAGGGGATAGATAGATAGATGGATAGATAGATAGATAGATAGATAGGTAGATAGATAGATATATAGATAGACAGACAGGAAGATAGATAGATAGATAGATACAGAAAGATAGGCAGATAAATAGATAAGTAGACATATATATATATATATATATATATATATATATATATATATAAAGAAATATATAAAGGGAGGAAATATATATATATATATATATATATATACATATATATATATATATATATATATATATATATATATATATATATATATATATATATATATATATATATATATATATAGATAGAGAGAGAGAGAGAGAGAGAGAGAGAGAGAGAGAGAGAGAGAGAGAGAGAGAGAGAGAGAGAGAGAGAGAGAGAGAGAGAGAGAGAGAGAGAGAGAGAGAGAGAGAGAGAGAGAGAGAGAGAGAGAGAGAGAGAGAGAGAGAGAGAGAGAGAGAGAGAGAGAGAGAGAGAGAGAGAGAGAGAGAGAGAGAGAGAGAGAGAGAGAGAGAGAGAGAGAGAGGAGAGGAGTTGAGAGGAGGGAGAGGATATATAGAGAGAGAGAGAGAGAGAGAGAGAGAGAGAGAGAGAGAGAGAGAGAGAGAGAGAGAGAGAGAGAGAGAGAGAGAGGAGTTGAGAGAGACAGAGAGATATATATATATATATATATATATATATATATATATATATATATATATATATATATATATATATATATATATATATATATATAGAGAGAGAGAGAGAGAGAGAGAGAGAGAGAGAGAGAGAGAGAGAGAGAGAGAGAGAGAGAGAGAGAGAGAGAGAGAGAGAGAGAGAGAGAGAGAGAGAGAGAGACAGAGAGAGACAGACAGACAGACAGACAGACAGACAGGCAGAGACAGAGACAGGGACAGACAGACAGACAGACAGACAGACAGACAGAAAGGCGTTAAAAGGAAAGATGTGCTGTCATAGAGACAGCACACATACATAAACAGATAAAGAAACAAATATGGACATATATATAACGCAGTGACAATGGTGTATTCAGAGTGTTACATTTTAAAATAGTTACTCATGCTGAATTCTTTACTACACGCATGATGGTTACATGTAAAACATTAAACCAGGGCAGACCACGAAAGAAAAAGCAGCTGCAAAAAGTTAAAACCTAAACTTCCTAAGCCATTTTACAAGATCATAAGTTGACGATAAAAGACTTGAAATATCTTCATGTTTGTCTTCTCAAAAGATGGCATGAACTCATGCTAATCTTCACGTGATCCCTGTCAATATTTCAATGTTACCGCCACGAAATAGACTGAATTATCAGATAGAAAGAAAGAAGAAAAAAAATGTTGACGAAATAAAACCGAATTATCAGATAGAGATAAAGAGAAGAAGAAAAAAAGCGTTGACGAAATAGACTGAAATATCAGATAGAAAGAAGAAAAAAGCGTTGACGAAATAGGACTGAATAATCAGATAAAAAGAAGAAAAAAAGCGTTGACGAAATAGACTGAATTATCAGATAGAAAGAAAAAAGCGTTGACGAAATAGACTGAATAATCAGATGAAAAAGAAGAAAAAAAAAAAGCATTGACGAAATAGACTGAATTATCAGATAAAAAGAAGAAAAAAAAGCGTTGACGAAATAGACTGAATTATCAGATAGAAAGAAAAAAAGCGTTGACGAAATAGACTGAATTATCAGATAGAAAGAAGAAAAAAAAAGTGTTGACAAAATAGACTGAATTATCAGATAAAAAAAGAAGAAGAAAAAGTGTTGACAAAATAGACTGAATTATCAGATAAAAAGAAGAAGAAAAAGAGTTGACGAAATAGATTGAATTATCAGAAAAAAAAAAAGCGTTGACGAAATAGACTGAATTATCAGATAAAAAGAAAAAGAAAAAAACGTTCATCCCAATAGACCTCAACCTCGACATCTTGTGTAAGAAAGAGAAATGCGATGGCAAGGATATACATTATTTCATTTGTTACAAAATTACAAAACAAGCTTTCTTCTTACCTTTTGTACAACGAAAATGGATATTTCTTTTGGCAGACCCTTATCTGCCTCTTTCAAATTTGTACTCTTTTATTTCTCTGTCCAAACACAGACACATACACACACAGACACGCACACACACACACACACACACACACACACACACACACACACACGTGATAACGTTCTCCCCATGCCAATATTCACTCTTACGTCAGTATAAAATCGTTAACGTTCACTACGATGCCAGTGTCATAACAGGAATTGTCATACCAACGCCACCATAATAGGTAAGTCCTACATACATCAATCATGAGTAAAAAATAAAT
>JAXRKP010002046.1:0-27500 GCA_037039925.1 Doris montereyensis
GTTAGAGGTGATTTGATTTGTTTAATTTGATCTTTTTCTGTTTATGCGCCTATGCATGTCTAAAGTGAGCACGGGTTTTGGCTATGTTTTGTTCAGTTTGTTTTCACTGCCTTTAAACAACAAAGAGATCTCTAACGTGCATAGAGCGTTGTGATCTGCACACGAGACCTTTTGTTATGGTCCTACTCGGGACCACCGAGTCCTCTGCCAGTGATGGTGAAAAGGATGATGATGCTGATGCTGATGATGATGATGAAAATGATGATGATGATGATGGCGATAATGATGATAATTATGATGATGACGATGATGATGATGATGTTGATGAGGACGATAAGGATGATAACGGTAGTGATGATGATGATGATGTTGATGATACGATAATGATGATAATGAGGATGGATCATGAGCGTGATGATGATGATGATGATTATCAATGATGATGATGATGATGATAACTATAATTGATGATGATGAAAATGACAATGACGTCAATGGACATAATGATAATAGTACTGATGATAATGATCATGCTAATAAATCATGAGGATGATGGTGTAGATAATAATAAACGCCATCAGGATCACCATTGTCATCGTTCAGTTTTGTCGTCATCACTTATTGTCTTTAAAGACAAAAACGCATAAACGAATTAATTCAACAAACATAACAATAATTCAACAAAACGTAACAATCAATTCAACAAACATAAATAATCAATTCAACAAAAAGGTAACAATCAATTCAACAAAACGTAACAATCAATTCAACAAAAAGTAACAATCAATTCAACAAAACATAACAATCAATTCAACAAAACATAACAATCAATTCAACAAAACATAACAATCAATTCAACAAAAGATAACAATCAATTCAACAAAACGTAACAATCAATTCAACAAAACGTAACAATCAATTCAACAAAACATAACAATCAATTCAACAAAACGTAACAATCAATTCAACAAAAACATAACAATCAATTCAACAAAAACGTAACAATGAATTCAACAAACGTAACAATCAATTCAACAAAACGTAACAATCAATTCAACAAACATAACAATCAATTCAACAAAACGTAACAATCAATTCAACAAAACGGAACAATCAATTCAACACAACGTAAATAATCAATTCAACAAAACGTAACAATCAATTCAACAAAACGTGACAATCAATTCAACAAAACAATGACAATCAATTCAACAAACGTAACAATCAATTCAACAAACTTTTACAATCAATTCAACAAAACGTAACAATCAATTCAACAAACATAACAATCAATTCAACAAACAATGACAATCAATTCAATAAAAAGATAACAATCAACAAAACATAACAATCAATTCAACAAAACATAACAATCAATTCAACAAACATAACAATCAATTCAAATAAAACAATGACAATCAATTCAACAAACAAGGACAATCAATTCAACAAAAAACAATCACAAAACATAAAAATCAATTCAACAAAACATAACACTCAATTCAACAAAAATAACAATTAATTCAACAAACAATAACAATCAATTCAAAAAACATAAAAATCAATTAAAAACAATAACAATCGATTAAAAACAATAAAAATCAATTTAAAAACAATAACAATCAAGGAAAAACAAATAACAATCAATTTAAAAACAATAATCGATTAAAAACAATAAAAATCAATTAGAAAAACAATAACAATCAGTGAAGAGAAAACTATTCGACACCGCAGTGTTGGAATGCCTTACGAAAACACGTGAGGGACAGTGAGACAGTTGAAACTACACAGCAAAGCGTTTTAAAGCTTACCGTTGTTCGATTGTGCATGTCTATGTGTGCGTGTGTATGTGTGTGTTTATTGTGTGTGTGTGTGTGTGTATGTGTGTATGTGTATGTGGAGGAAGAGGTGACGTGCGAGCACATGTGTTAGCGAATCAGTACCTATATTTGAATGTATCATTATAATGTCGATTTAATTGCATACAGTCATAGTTTACAACATATCGTGCTTGCTTTTTAAGTCTATGTAAATGGGTTTTTTAAATATTTATCCCGTCGGTATAATAATATGACACTGTATAAAACGCTTTGAGTCCATGTAGGCAAAGTGCTAAATAAAAACTGTGTGTTGTCGTCATTGTTATTAACGACAATCCCCAAAGAGCAGCATTGGTGAAAATCAAAATCAAATTTAAAAAATCAAATCAAACTCAACTGTCGACTATGAGAACTAAAATGATAAACCCAAAACGAACAGTGCCAAAACAATAAAACATGAAATTGAAAAAACGACCAATGAAACAATAAAAGTTTTCAATCAAGTCAATAACAATAACATTCAATTGAAACAATAAGTCAAGTTAAACAATAACAATAACATTAAATTGAAACAATAAGTCAAGTTAAACAATAACAATAACATTAAATTGAAACAACAAGTCAAGTTAAACAATAACAAGGATTCAAGAGACTCAAAGGAGGGATTCAACTGAGGCCAGCATTTCAGCAAGGAATAAGAGTCATTCCTTGGATGATGGACAACATGGAGTGACTCCAACAAAGAAGATGAAGCAAACACGTGACGTTTCGGGTATAACATGTTTGGCTTGACTGTTTTTAAATTCTTCATTACTATTGCTGAGTTTTATTTCTGTTGGCAGTCCATTCGACAGCCTTATCATTCTAGGGTAAAATGAGTCAATGTTTGACGATAGAACCATGTATATTTGACAGTCTGATCTGGCTGTTCTTGTATTAAGTTTAAGGTGATCTAATGGAATAAACAGTTGGCCATTTAGAGCTTTAATGAAAATCTTAATTTTATTTCTGGCTCTATGTCCTTCTAACGGCATCCCTTGCAATTGATCCATGTTGGTACTTGTATTTCCTTTAGTGTATATTATATTTGTTAGTTACACACATATTCTGAAAGTTATCATATTTGAGCCAGTTCATTTCTTCATTCGCTTGAACTTCTTGCCTTTGTCGTTTCGTGTTTATGCAATTTGAGGAAAGGAAGAGGGGTAAAGACATCGAAAGCGGGATAGGTGAAGGGCTGGAGAGGAGTTTCAGTTTTGGGATTGTGTTTTACCTGAAAACGAATCCCACTCAAAACAAAAATCAAACAAAGACAATCGATATTTTTCACATGTAAATATACCTGTAGCTATAACATTAAGCTGACATCGAGATTTTAACATCGGAATTCTGGCATGATGGGTAAGGACAGGTTCATAGAGGTGGAGGAAATGAGGTAGGACAACATGTAATGTTTCGGGTTCTGCCCTGTGTTGCACCATACACAAATTTGGGCTAGACAGAACTATAAAATTGTGTGACACAAATGTCAGAAAATAATATAAGAAAAGAAAGGACATGAAGGAAAGAAGAGCAAGCATAGTAGAATTCAAGGAAAGGGTGAACGAGGGCAGGGGAATGGAGGGGATGAATTAATTGGATAACAAAATTAAATGAAGAAAAATTTGAAAGGAAAGAAAAAGAGATAGAAACTATGGTGGAAGTGGGCGGTAGTGGTGTTAGAGAATATGATTTAATGTCTCATTATTCAATAATTCAATGATAACAGTTGTTAGGTAATAAGTTAAAAGATATGAGAAAAAGACAATAATTTCTTCGACATGTCTTCAAACTTGTAGTCTTTTTTCACATATCAGTTGTTGCTTTTTTGCGGGTTTTAAAAAAGTTTTAATGCTATCACAGATGAAATTTTAATGCTACCACAGATGAAAGTTTTAATGCTACCACAGATGAAAGTTTTAATGCTACCACGGATGAAAGTTTTAATGCTACCACAAATGAAATTTGTAATGCTACCACAGATGAAAGTTTTAATGCTACCATTGATGAAAATGTTAATGCTACCACAGATGCAAGTTTTTAATGCTACCACAGATGCAAGTTTTAATGCTACCACAGATGAAAGATTTAATGCTACCACAGATAAAAGTTTTAATGCTACCACAGATAAAAAGTTTTAATGCTACCACAGATGAAAGTTTTAATACTATCACCGATGAAAGTTAAAAGAACAGCAATGACGCCACAGCAACCAACCAACAACACTGCATCTGTCAGAGTGTGGCCAGCACACGGAGGGGTTCCAGGGTCAAATCTTTTGGCAAATTGCTGGCATTTGTTGCCAGTCGGGGTACAGTCCTGTTGATTAATGATGTAACCATCAGGCCACATGTCGCCCTAAAGAAAGGAAGACACGACGTCAAGATGCAGAGGTGAGGTTTTTAGTTCACTGAAATTTACCCCGTCCACCATTGCGTGATCTCAGGTGAATTAAAAGAAAACAGTAAGATGAAATATCAGTGAAAGAAAAAAAGGAAAGAAATAGAAATATGAGGACAGCATGATGACGTCACACTAAGTTATAGGTCAATGTTAGAGTCGTGGTGGAGTGTTGACATCGCCGTTAAGAGTCAATGTTAGAGTCATGGAAAGTGTTGGCATCGCCGCCACCTCTCACTAAGTCATAGGTCAATGTTAGAGTCGTGGTGGAAAGTGTTGACATCGCTGCTACCTCAGTAAGTCATAGGTCAATGTTACAGTCTTGGAAACTGTTGGCATCGCCGCCACCTCAATAAGTCATAGGTCAATGTTAGAGTCGTCGTGGAAAGTGTTGGCATCGCCGCCACCTCAATAAAGTCATAGGTCAATGTTAGAGTCGTCGTGGAAAGTGTTGGCATCGCCGCCACCTCAATAAGTCATAGTCAATGTTAGATGGAAAGTGTTGGCATCGCCGCCACCCAATAAGTCATAGGTCAATGTTAGAGTCGTCGTGGAAAGTGTTGACATCGCCGCCACCTCAATAAGTCATAGGTCAATGTTAGAGTCGTGGAAAGTGTTGGCATCGCCGCCACCTTCTTCTTCGTGTTAGGCCCTCAACCAAAATCTCCAAAGTGTTACGACAAGGTTGGGCAAGGAAGGCAGAAAGGAGAAGGTAGACAATTTTGATAAAGATGTTATTCAGAGAGAAATAAGTAAGATGTTTTCAAGAGCAAAATTTGGTTACTCCGGTGAAACTTAGATGAGATTTCAGGAGACAAATGATATGTCTGTGTCCAAATCTACTTTTTGGAGTTTGCTTTCAGGAAATCAATGTTTGGAAGATATTTTCTTTGAGAAAGACTCACTTGGTGTCAGTAAGGAGTATGTATCTTCGACTAATGAAACAAGAAAGGGACGAAGGCTACGAAATCATCTACCTGGATGATTCATGGGTTGATGCTCATCACACGTGCGGAAAGGAGTGAGAGTCTATGGACGGCATGCAAAAGTGGCAGATGCCGACAAGTAAAGGGGGATAATAATTTTGGTACACGCTGGAAGTAGAAATCAAGGACTTGCTGTTGTTGCCAATGCAACACTTGTCTTTCAATCACATTTCACAGACAGCAGAGACTACCACACAGAGATGAACGGAACAATTTTCAAAGTATGAATAGAACACAATGTTATACCTTCACTGGACAGACCATTGTGTTTGGTGATGGACAACGCATCGTATTACAATATCATTTGCCAAGAAGACAGAATTTCTACATCATCTAACACAAAAAAACGAGATCAAGGCATGGTTACAAAAGGAAAACATCGCGTTTGACACTCTTGTCTAAAACCAGAGCTGATGTCCCTTGTGCGGAGTAAATCAAATAAAAAGATATTCAGTATTGATAAGACTATTTAACGGTTTGGACACACCACAAAAAAGCCTTCAAATTGTCAAAATATTATAGAAATAACTCTCGCTGCTTTAAAGGAAGTTAATGAGCAATGGTTTGCCAAATTTGAGGATCCTGTTTTTGAGAAACAGCAAGAATACTGGCAAAATAAAGGACTTGCATTTAACCAGCCAAGGACTGAAATTTGCTTTGACTTATCGGATTCTGATTGAAGTTTGTTCGTCTACCACGGTGCCTTGTCCTGTCAATAATTCACATCGCCGTACGTCGTAATAATTGTACAACTATAACTTGAGAAGCCCACGACAGCTTAGCTGATTATAAAACGCACTCTTATTCACACAATAAGACATCCCTTTCTAATGGGCCGATGGCAGTCCCAAGCCTGCAACGATTCATGTCATATCATTATTCATTATCCCATACTTGATATTGTGAATCGGGGAAATGTTTCCTGTATAAGTCTTGGTACATGCTACGCTTATGAAAACAACCCTTAACGTTATGTTATGTACTGTTACCGTAAACATTCTAATACTTGTGGCTACTTAAATGAAAATGCCGCGAAACATCAGAGAAATTTGCGATTGCATAATAACGGTAAAAGGTACTAAATTCATATTCGATTTTCGCAAGGTTTATTTAAAATATAAGACTGCATGCAAAGTAATGTGTACTTTGGATGATGAAATGTAAGTCGATATGTGTGCACATGAGTTTTGAAACGGACTATAGCACCTTGTTGATTTTCTGTGTGGTTGAGTGTTAATCACATGTGCTTGTGTTTTCTTCATTCTCCTCGGCCTCACTGTCTGACGTCACAGATGTGTCGTAAATGTGTAAATCAATGTTTTTCTCACTTTGATTCGTTTCTGTCACCGTGTCATCTATAGATCTAGGTCGTTTGAATCACTGATTGCATTTTCGACGATGGATGTGTCATCAAGGGGCGGTGTTATGGTTGACACAAGGAATGAATGGATAGCATCTTCTTTCCTCTGGCTTGACTCTATATTGTTGTTGTTGTTTGTTCTTTTGAGTGACGATTTCTTCGTTTTCAATAAAGTCCGTGTTTGTTGATGTTGTTGCTGTCTCTGTTGTTACTTTGATATGATCTTGATGTTTTCTAAGTTTGTCTCGTTTTATTTGTCTCAGCGATTTCTGTCTGAAACTCGACAGAAGTTGCATAACGACTCATCGACACATGCCGTCAAAACCAAGGATGAGGATAATGCACTGTTGACCTCCAGCTAGTTTGAAGGAGGAGAGAGGAGAGTCCTCTAAATTGATGTTGCTAAAACCGCTAAATGGCATATTGATGTTCTTCAACCACAAAAGAAACTTAAAATCATAAATAGGACGAGAGCTCGCTATTCCACGCCTAATCTGCTCGGTAACCAAACCAGATGCCTTCTTCTTCTTTCTTCTATATTTAGACGTGAGTCATTTTGTCTTCTTCTTCTTTCTTCTATATATTTCTAGACGTGAGTCATTTTGTCTTCTTCTTCTTTCTTCTATATATTTAGACATGAGTCATTTGAGTCTTTGCCTTCTTCTTCTTTCTTCTATATAATTAGAGGTGAGTCATTTTGCCTTCTTCTTCTTTCTTCTATATAATTAGACGTGAGTCTTCTTCTTCTTTCTTCTATATAATTAGAGGTGAGTCATTTGGCCTTCTTCTTCTTTCTTCTATATAATTAGAGGTGAGTCATTTTGTCTTCTTCTTCTTTCTTCTATATAATTAGAGGTGAGTCATTTTGCCTTCTTCTTCTTTCTTCTATATAATTAGACATTCATTTTCTTCATGAGTTTCTTCTTCTTTCTTCTATATAATTAGAGGTGAGTCATTTGCCTTCTTCTTCTTTCTTCTATATAATTAGAGGTGAGTCATTTAGCCTTCTTCTTCTTTCTTCTATATAATTAGAGGTGAGTCATTTTCTTTTCTTCTTTCTTCTATATAATTAGACATGAGTCATTTGTCTTCTTCTTCTTTCTTCTATATAATTAGAGGTGAGTCATTTCTTCTTCTTCTTCTTCTATATTATTAGACGTGAGTCAGGCTTTCTTCTTCTTTCTTCTATATTATTAGAGGTGAGTCATTTTGTCTTCTTCTTTCTTCTATATTATTCTGAGTCATTTTGCCCCTTCTTCTTCTTTCTTCTATATTATTAGACGTGAGTCATTTTGCCTTCTTCTTCTTTCTTCTATATTATTAGACGTGAGTCATTTTGCCTTCTTCTTCTTTCTTCTATATTATTAGAGTCATTTTGTCATTTTGTCTTCTTCTTCTTTCTTCTATATTATTAGACATGAGTCATTTGCTTTCTTCTTCTTTCTTCATTTTGACATGAGTCATTTTCTTCTTCTTTCTTCTATATTATTAGACATGAGTCATTTGGTCTTCTCTTCTTTCTTCTATATAATTAGACATGAGTCATTTGGTCTTCTCTTCTTTCTTCTATATAATGAGACATGAGTCATTTGGTCTTTCTTCTTTCTTCTATATAATGAGACATGAGTCATTTTGTCTTCTTCTTCTTTCTTCTATATATTATTAGAGGTGAGTCATTTTGTCTTCTTCTTCTTTCTTCTATAAAATTAGACGTGAGTCATTTGGCTTTCTTCTTTCTTCTATATAATTAGACATGAGTCATTCGGGCCCCGAGAGAACTCTTGGGACGGCGACATTGTTGCTAACGACTTCAGCTGGCGTCGGGTCAGTATTGTGGGTCATGTCGTGGGAATATTGATTAACATTTGTCCAACTATTGATTAACATTTGTCTTTTGTCTGAACCATATTGATTAACATTTGTCTTTTGTGGGAACCCCATTGATTAACATTTGTCTTTTGTGGGAACACTATTGATTAAAATTTGTCTTTTTTTGGGAACCCTATTGATTAACATTTGTGTTTTGTGGGAACCCTATTGATTAACAATTGTCTTTTGTGGGAACCCTATTGATTAACAATTGTCTTTTGTGGGAACCCTATTGATTAACATTTGTTTTTGTGGGAACCCTAATGATTAACATTTGTTTTTGTGGGAACCCTAATGATTAACATTTGTTTTTGTGTGAACCCTAATGATTAACATTTGTTTTGTTTTTGTGGGAACGATTAACATTTGTTTTTAATGATTAACATTTGTTTTGTTTTTGTGAGAACGCTAATAATTAACATTTGTCTTTTGTGGGAACCCTATTGATTAACATTTGTCTTTTGTGGGAACCCTATTGATTAACATTTGTCTTTTGTGGGAACCATATTGATTAACATTTGTCTTTGCGGGAACTCTATTGATTAACATTTGTTTTTTTGTGGGAGCCCTAATGATTAACATTTGTTTTTTGTGGGAACCCTATTGATTAACATTTGTTTTTTTTTATGGGAACCCTAATGATTAACATTTGTTTTTTTTGTGGGTACCCTAATGATTAACATTTGTTTTGCTTTTGTGGGAACCTAATGATTAACATTTGTCTGTTGTGTGAACCCTATTGATTAACATTTATTTTTGTGGGAACCCTAAAGATTAACATTTGTTTTGCTTTTGTGGGAACCCTTATTATTAACATTTGTTTTTTCTTGGTTATGTTATATTTCCCTTTAGGTTTTGGTTTTATTCTTTTAATTAAATTTTATTTTAGGAGATTGAGAGGGCAAAGGGCAGTATACAACACAGTTTATTGTCCTAGTCTCCTCTATGGCAGTGAAACATGTACCTTAGACAGCAGGGAATACAGTAGAGTACAGACAGCCGTAGTGAAACATCTAAGAAGAGTAGGAAAAACTAGAAGTGACAAAATCAGAAACACAACAATCAGAGATCAAACCAAAGCAGATGGCATAAAAACTAAAATAGAAATGAGTCAACTGAGATGGTTTGGGCATGTAAACAAATTTAATTACAATAGAATATCCAAATCAGTAGACAGTGCTAAACTCGAGGTAAAAGACCTACAGACAGACCTTGAGAAAGTGGGAAGAAGATATTATAAAAGAGGCATTAAAGCAAAGAAATTTAACTTTCACGGAAGGAAACAGAAAATGTCAGGACGGGGCAGCCTGGAGAAAGATCATTTCTTGGCATCTAAACCCATACACCGGAAGGTAGAATGGGAGCTGATAAAGAAAGAAAAGAAAGAACGAAAGGGTAAGGGGGCGGCAAGAGTGTTGGCTGGGAGGGAGGGGGCGGTGAACCAAACCAGCATCAAACTGTGTTTAACACAAATACAGATCCTGTGCCTTTCATAATAACAAAGATTGCTTTAAAATTGTGAATTGATCCCCTATGTTTCTACATGAATAGGAGATGGAAATTCGTTCATTTTTATTTAGGTCTAAGCTTTTTCTAACGCGAAAGTCAAAGTTCAACGATTGCTCATATTTTTGTTGTCGTCAACAAACTCATTTCGGTAAACATCTAGATCTAGACATAATAGTTTAAATAATCTAGCTAATTACAGGATATTTTCCAAATTAAGATCTATGGGATGCACCATCCGAAAGCAACCCCCTCCCCACAATCTGAAAATACACCCGGTTTCTCCAGGTTTTTTAACATATTTGTTTTTACTATCTGTGAGGCTTAAATTCTAGCTATCAAGATATAGATATTTTTGTTTTTACTAGATGTGAGGTTTAAATTCTAGTCATCAAGATATAGATATATTTGTTTTTACTATATGTGAGGTTTAAATTCTAGTCATCAAGATATAGATATATTTGTTTTTACTAGATGTGAGGCTTAAATTCTAGTCATCAAGATATAGATATATTTGTTTTTACTAGATGTGAGGCTTAAATTCTAGTCATCAAGATATATTATTATTTGTTTTTACTAGATGTGAGGCTTAAATTCTAGTCATCAAGATATATCAAGCTATACTTGTTTTTACTAGATGTGAGGCTTAAATTATAGTTATCAAGATATAGATATTATTTGTTTTTACTAGATGTGAGGCTTAAATTCTAGTCATCAAGTTTTTATAGATAGTTTAAATTATACTTGTTTTTACTAGATGTGAGGCTTAAATTATAGTTATCAAGATATAGATATATTTGTTTTTACTATCTGTTCTAGATATCAAGACATAGAAAGCATGTAGATGTAGAATTTGGAGTACAGATCTAGATATTAATGAAGAATTCCAGGTCTAGTTTCGATTCATTTAAAAGATAGACTGAATCAAATCTAGATCTAGAGCTAACATTTATGTAGATTTTTGTGTCTGTCTATTCCTTCTTTGTAGGAACTCCCGGTAGTCTAGAGGCAAGGTGTTGGCCTCTCAACCAAGAGATAGTGGGTTCGAATTCGAGCCCTGCCAACGGTTGAAAAATTCTCGTGTTTTTTCGACCAAATTCTACCCCCGCCCCTGGTCACGATAGGTGGATCGACATCTAGTCCCATCGGAGACGGACAGTAAAATGGAGGTCCCGTGTACAGATCACAACACTCTGCGCACGTTAAATATCCCTTGGCTGTTTACAGGGCAGTCAGGGCAAAATTAAAAATCCTACCCAAAACTCCGAGATCACGTTAGTTGTGGATGTGGGTAAATCAAATCAAATCAAATCAAATCAAATCAAATCAAACATTTGCCACATTGCTCACATCAACGTGTGTCTCTTTGTACAAAACTAACAAATGAAATCAAGTTATCGCACACCTTTTGCAGGACGTAGGACCTGGCGCTGGCGTTGATGTCTGGCATGTAGCAACAGATGAAGCGGACAGTGCCGTTTGGCAAGAAGTTTCTGTAGGCCAGGAAGTGAGTCCGCCATTTGCCCTCACATTCCGTGTCAGTAAAGACTGGAGGACCAAGGTCATCTTCGTCTGGTGGTAAAGGTGGTAAGGAGAAGATTACCCACATATGAATGGTGTTAGATAAGGATGATATGCATTAAACAAAGGTGTATTATTATGTCCAAACCAAGATAAAATTAAATGTATTAAATAAAGATTAAACGTGCTAAACAAAGATGAAGACGCTTTAGAGAACGATGAATGTCGGAAGCAAATTTGAATTATATTTAATAAAAATTACCATGCTTTAAAGGTGGACGACATCAAATGCATTTGATAAAGATGAACTTTCTTAAATAAAGATTAAATATATTAGGTAAAGATTAGATATGTTGAACAAAGAAGAAATGTATTAAACAAAGATTAAATATGTTAAACAAAGATTGAATGTTAAAAAAAATATCAAATGTGTTAAACAAATATCAAATGTGTTAAACAAAGATTAAATGTGTAAAATGAAGATGAAATACTTTGGAAAAGGTGCCGTCATGACGAATCTCTAAGGCTCAAGAGCTTTAGACTTGTTATGCTCACACCCCTTCCACTCCGACCACAGGCGTGAATAAAACTATTCTTCAGTGTGAAATGACCACACTTGGGAACTATATCTAAATTTATATCAATATATAAAGCTGAACGTCTCTAACTTTGACCGCATATAACTCAGGAACCACTGCACCCACAGCCTCCATATTTCACATGCTTTAGGTTCTTCGCGAATGAACTCTTGGGTCAAATCCGTAATTTAAATGATTGGAAAAACATTATTTTGCGTGCGATCCACGAAACTTTTTATTGATATTAGATCTTATTCATCGATTTCCGGTCATTACAAAAGAAAAAAACCCCCGCGTAACTTCAGTATCGAGTACCGATTCGACCTAATAATCGTACTTGACATCACCCACCCTAACCCGATACAGTGGTTTCCGAGTTTACCACAAAGTTCAAGAGACACAGCTTTATTATAAAGAGAAATCATGATCCGCCATTGTCTCTGGGCACTCCTTGTATCATTATATGGAGGCAATTGTTCAAGCCTATCTTATTTTGCAATCAGACTACTCGTAAAAGTCTTTACATTTTTTTTTTATATGTTACTGATGTCCCTCTTAATAATAAAGATTTAAATTTTTTATTTTGTTGTTATCCAGTATACCATCGATAAGAATAAATATTTTGAAAGGTAAGTCATGCTATGTCTGTACTCACCTAGATAATAGGTAAACAGGAATATAGATCCAATCAGAATGGCGCTTGAGATCAGCGTTACCATGGAAGTCAAAATACAAAACTGTCGTCGGCGCCGTCTTCTAAGAACGGTGTTGATGTCGTTAGCGAGTGATTTCTTTCTGTGTCATTCATAAAGCGATCATAACTTCTTCAACGGTTTGATGTTAAATATCAGGCGATGTTGATGTCATAACAATGATGTTAGGGAGTCACCAAGTATGTCATATCGTAGATGATGTCATCATGTTTGATGTTAGATGTTTGATGCTAGCATCAAATATATCGATGGTGGTGATCAGGTTTGAATGTTGGATGTTAGTGTCGATGATGTTAACTGATGTAGTTGTTTACTTTCTCTACTAAAATAATTTCATGAGACTACAAGAGTAAACATTAGGTCAAGATAGAGAGAGGGAGGGAGAGAGACAGATAGAGAGAGAAAGAGAGAGAGAGAGAGAGAGAGAGAGAGAGAGAGAGAGAGAGAGAGAGAGAGAGAGAGAGAGAGAGAGAGAGACAGAGAGAGGACAGACAGAGAGAGAGAGAGAGAGAGAGAGAGAGAGAGAGAGAGAGAGAGAGAGAGAGAGAGAGAGAGAGAGAGAGAGAGAGAGAGAGAGAGAGAGAGAGAGAGAGAGAGAGAGAGAGAGAGAGAGAGAGAGAGAGAGAGAGAGAGAGAGAGAGAAAGACACACACAGACACACACACAGAGCATCAGATAACACGTTTATGTAACAGAGGATAAAGCCATCAGCACTGTGTGAACCAAAACGTAGATGGAAATTCCTTGTGCTAACGGTTAGAATGAACCTTTGCACATCATTTGACATTTGACATTTCGACTGTTTTCACGTCTCTTTTGAATTCTCTTTTTTTTTTTTGGGGGGGGAGGGAGGGAGAAGATTAAAACTCCACGTGGTTACTGGAAAAGCACTTCCGGATGACATTGACCTTACTTGAAGTCTGTGCTAATCTTTTTTTGGTTTAGACACAGCCTGGTGGAAGCTGACAGAAGATGCTAGTACATTGTTTGCTCCACAATTCCATGGAATCAGTATTCCTTTTAACCAGGTATGGGTAAACCACGGAGCCCGTTCAGCTTATTTCGCATCCCGAAGACATAAATCTGCTCGTCACTCACTAAATACGTTTGATGCAACAATGATTATCATCATTATTATTCTTTGGTTTAACACACTGTATTTATTGCAAGTCAATATTCCGTTTTTCAAAAAACGGATCGGTAACAAACACGAACCAACAAATCCCAAAGAACATCTTTATTGACAGATTCAAATCTACATATAAATTGAAGAATTTCAATCATTCGCCTAATGTTGCGAAGATTGTTTAAAATTGAGATCAAATGCATGCTGCTCACTAAAGTAAAAAGTAGAGTTCCACAAGGTCATTACGGTCCATATAGCTGGAGATTATTCCGGGTTCTGTGAGTGAAGCGGAATGGATGATGATAATCATCTCCTGGACAAGACACTACTAGATTTTTACTACCAAAATAGTGCTTATACCCATTTACATCTGTGTCGAGAGAGGAACATACGTGTTTAGTGTCTTTCCCAAGGAACACAACATCGGAATTATCTTTGCTAGGATTCGAACCAGGGATCTCAATCACTCGGCCGCTGATGTCTCATTGCTTCTCACCAGTCACATGAATACACTTGCATCGTTCGTAGGTAATGTGTCAGGTATGCACAGTAAGGCGCAGTGTGTTTGACCTTTCTATTTCACAGTTAACACACAACTCACCTGTACTTTCTTTTCTTCTTGAACTTTTTCCTTTTCAGTTTCGTCTCTTTTCTCGGCCTTTAAAGAGAGACAGATACTAAAATATTAAAATCGGTATACCTGACAAGTTTTTGATTTACTAACAAGCTGTACATTTATATATATTTTTCATTGCTATGGTGTTACTGTTCGATTGAATGTTTCGATGAGAAATTGTCATCTTGTTGGTCAGCAATCCTTTTTCGAGTCTTGGAACAGCAGAGTGACTGTTCTTGTCGAGTCATGGGACAGCAGAGTGACTGTTCTTGTTCAAGAGTTGTTCTCGAGTCATGGGACAGCAGAGTGACTGTTCTTGTCGAGTCATGGGACAGCAGAGGGACTGTTCTTGTTGAGTCATGGGACAGCAGAGTGACTGTTCTTGTCGAGTCATGGGACAGCAGAGTGATTGTTCTTGTTGAGTCATGGGACAACAGAGTGACTGTTCTTGTCGAGTCATGGGACAGCAGAGTGACTGTTCTTGTCGAGTCATGGGACAACAGAGAGGACTGTTCTTGTCAAGTCATGGGACAGCGGAGGGACTGTTCTTGTCGAGTCATGGGACAGCAGAGGGACTGTTCTTGTCGAGTCATGGGACAGCATAGTAACTGTTCATGTTGAGTCATGGGACAAGCAGAGTCATGGGACAACAAAGTAACTGTTCTTGTCGAGTCATGGGACAGCAGAGTGACTGTTCTTGTCGAGTCATGGGACAGCAGAGTGACTGTTCTTGTCGTGTCATGGGACAACAAAGTGACTGTTCTGTCGAGTCATGGGACAGCAGGAGTGACTGTTCTTATTGAGTCATGGGACAGCAGATTAACTGTTCTTGTCGAGTCATGGGACAGCAGATTAACTGTTCTTATCGAGTCATGGGACAACAAAGTAAATGTTCTTGCCGAGTCATGGGACAACAAAGTGAATGTTCTTGCCGAGTCATGGGACAACAGAGTGACTTCTTTAAGAGGTTAGAATAACCTCCCCTATGCTAACAGGTCATGTGTCAAGATAATGGTCATAAAAGCACGAGAAGAGACCAGTGGTAAGTCGGGCCTGTGCAGTAAACAAGATAGACAGACAAATGGGATGGGGGCAGGGGGGAGGAAGCACACTTTCCAACAGGATATGGGCCAATATGACTACCCACATCACTTCTATTCAAGGTAAATCTATTGTTTACAATCCTCATCATGACAAAGACTATCATTATATTTTTATCCTTAGCAGTAGTTAGTAGTAGTTTTGGTAGTGGTAGTAGTAGTAGTAGTAGTAGTAGTAGTAGTAGTAGTAGTAGTAGCAATAGTAGTAGTAATAGTAGTAGTAGTAGTAGTAGTAGTAGTAGTAATAGTTTTGGTAGTGGTGGAAGTAGTAGTAGTAGTAGTAGTAGTAGTAGTAGTAGTAGTAGTAGTAGTAGTAGTAGTAGTAGTAGTAGTAGTAGTAGTAGTATTGGTAAGTAATGGTAGCAGCAGCAGCAGCAGTAGTAGTAGTAGTAGTAGTAGTAGTAGTAGTAGTAGTAGTAGTAGTAGTGTAGTAGTGTAGTAGTAGTATTAGTAGTAGTAGTAGTAGTAGTAGTAGTAGTGGTACATGTAGTAGTAGGGGTAGTAGTAGTAATAGTAGTTGTTCTTGTAGTAGTAGTGGTTATAATTGCATATCATCATTGTCTTTATTATTATTGTTATTGTCGCTATAACGTCCTTTCCATTGCTATTGGGGACGTCACTCAGTGAATCCTAATTTCTATGATTGTAAACGATCTCCATTCTGTCAGTAGCCATTTTGTCTTCACAGTCTGTGATATCTATTACCAACCTTCTTATCTCTGATTTCCTTCCAGTGTTCAAATTGGTTTCTGTCTGCAAGTTGTACTGTCCAAACACTTTTGACCTTTACTCTCACTTATGTCTAATGAGCTCCGGGTCAAGTTCTCTTCTTCCTCTTCCGGTTTCTGAAATAGCTTTCGGGCCATCCCAGGGCACCACTCGAGATGGGCATGACCAGAGTGCTGTCTGGGAAACGTTAGAGAATAGCCCCAAAGAGAAGAGACGAAACTGTCTGCTGAAATGGTAGTGTTCGATTTAAATAGAAAAGTTTGTTCACTGAATTAAAAGTAAATGAAACAAAATAAATGATATCTCAAATGAAACACATTTAAGTCAAGCAAATGATTGGCGTGGTTAGCTAGTGGATGGGTGATGTATCGTAGTTTAGTTTATTTTGTCAAGTGATTTTTTGTTTTTTTGATTTTATGTTGTTCTTGTCCATAGTAAAGTGATGTCTGTAAATGAAATATGTTGGACTGACGTTTTTGGATCTTATGTTGAGGGAGAGAGGGAGATAGGGGTAGAGAGAGAGAGAGAGAGAGAGAGAGAGAGAGAGAGAGAGAGAGAGAGAGAGAGAGAGAGAGAGAGAGAGAGAGAGAGAGAGAGAGAGAGAGAGAGAGAGAGAGAGAGAGAGAGAGAGAGAGAGAGAGAGAGAGAGAGAGAGAGAGACAGACAGACAGACAGACAGACAGACAGACAGACAGACAGACAGACAGACAGACAGACAGACAGGCAGAGACAGAGACAGAGACAGAGACAGAGAGAAGGGAGGGGGTGAAGGTGGGGTCGTACATCCAATGTTTCAAAAGAAATGCTGAGGATACATATACGTAATGAGTACTCCGTTCTTGTTTCACCACGAACTGTGTACAAACTCGGTGGACGAGCGACCAAAGAACATTGAAGTTGAAGGTCAAAAAAATAACTTCTTATTCGGCATACGCAATATTATTATGAAGTTACTGCAATCGTAAGTTCATACAATTGTCCATTGAACGCAATTTAAAGATTACTCTACACAAAACTGGTGGAACATAATGTAAAGATTATTGTACACACAACTTATGGAACACAATGTTAAGATTACTATACACAAAATTGGTGAACACAATGTAAAACTTGCTGTACACAAAACTGGGGAAAACAATGTAAAAATTACTGTACATAAGACTGATGGAACACAATGTAAAGATTACTGTACACAAAACTGGTGAAACCAATGTAAAAAATTACTGTACACAAAACTGATGAACACAATGTAAAATTACTGTACACAAAACTGGTGAATACAATGTAAAAATTACAATACAAAACTGGTGAACACAATGTAAAAATTACTGTACACAAAACTGGTGAACACAATGTAAAAATTACTGTACACAAAACTGGCGGAAAACAATGTAAACGTTATTGTACACAAAGCTGATGGAATAATGTAGAATTAGTGTACACAAAGCTGGTGGAACACAATGTAAAGATTAGTGTACACAAAGCTGATGGAACACAATGTAAAGATTAGTGTACACAAAACTGATGGAATACAATGTAAAGATTAGTGTACAAAGCTGATGGAACACAATATCAAAAGTTGGTGTAAAGATTACTGTACACAAAACTGATGGAACACAATGTAAAAATTACTGTACACAAAACTGATGGAACACAATGTAAAAATTACTGTACACAAACTGTGAATACAATGTGTACACAAAAACTGGTAAACACAATGTAAAAATCATTGTACACAAAACTGGTGAACACAATGTAAAAAAAATTCTACACCAAACTGGCGGAAAACAATGTAAACGTTACTGTACACAAATTGGTGAACACAATGTAAACGTTATTGTACACACAATTGGTACACAACGTTATTGTACACACAATTGTTGGAACTCAATGTAAACGTTATTGTACACACAACTGGTGAACACAATGTAAACGTTATTGTACACAAAACAATGTAAACGTTATTGGAACACAATGTAAACGTTATTGTACACAAAACTGGTGAACACAATGTAAACGTTATTGTACACAAAACTGGTGGAACACAATGTAAACGTTATTGTACACACAATTGGTGAACACAATGTAAACGTTATTGTACACACAATTGGTGAACACAATGTAAACGTTATTGTACACACAACTGGTGAACACAATGTAAACGTTATTGTACACAAAATTGGTGAACACAATGTAAACGTTATTGTACACACAAGCTGGGTGAAACACAATGTGAGACATTACTGTACACAAAACTGGTGGAACACAATAGACAGACAGACAGAAGACAGAGACAGAGACAGAAACAGAGACAGAGAGAGAGAGACAGAAGAGAGACAGAAACATTTGGGTGAGAGAGAGAAAAATCAGAGACATCCAGAGAGACAAAACAAAAGGGAGAGAGACATACTGATTAAACAAGTAGACGTATAGACATAAAGATGAGAAATAGAAATAAGAGGGTATAGAACGGATAATGAGAGACATGAAGACAGATCAGATCAGTGGACGTTAAAATTATAGCAAAGTTCCAAATAGATTGATGCCCCTGGAAGAAACGAAAAGGAAAAAAAATACATGCTTTGGCAAGTTCTGAAATGAAGAAATGGATAGAATCATGACAATATGAACAAATAGATTAAATCAATATCATTCTCATACATAAACTCTGCAGCCAACAGTCTAATTGAAGCAAATAAGCTCTATTACAGTGTCCTGTTTTCTCTATAATCATAATCTATTTCTACAGGAGAAAATAAAACAGGAAACGGAATTATTGACAATCACTGGATTAACAACTATACTCATAAACATATTTTTTTAAAGGTAAGGAACAAGTTAATTTCAGGGGTTCTAAGAAATGTCTATTGCCTGAAACATAATGCATGTTCTACCGCTATTTGTTTTAACTGAAAGGTCAAATCAAGTTTGATTCTACTACATAAAGGCAAACAGAAACAAAACAAGAAAGTTGTAGCCTGAATCCACAAAAGGAAAAGCATTGCAAAATGATGCAAAATATAACATGAAATGAAACTCTGCTGAAAACATCAAGACTGGATTATCATTTCCTTAATCAAACCTCAGCATGTTTCTAGGGCTCTAAAGGACAATGGAAATTTGTTGTTGCTGTTGCTTTGAAGATTCACATGTAAACTACAAAGTGATGTTGGAAGATAAAGAAACTAGGATAATTTAAATTAAGTCACTGCCAACATGAAAAGTTGTACAAAAAATTGATTTTCTTTTCAATTTTTGCTTTTTAAAAATTCTATGACATTACAAATCATAGAAAACAGACAGACAAACAGTGAAACAGAAAGTGGGTAACAGTAGATTATAGACAATCATGAAGAGTTGTCTCATGATGTAACATGTGTCGTATGTGGGTCTGAGGAACAATGATTTTGGTCTGTATACATTTTAAAAGATAATCTGTTTTCAAAAGGATCGATTGAAATATCAAAGGAAAACAAAATCATAACACAACTGAATTCTCTTTTGCAACATAACATCAAATGAAATTTGAAATAAAAAATAACTAATTGAACATAAATTCTTTAAATGCTGGAACCTCAAAACTGAAGCTGGAACATGAAATTTGTTGAATCAATGGATTAAAATGAAAGCCAGAACCACGAAATCATGGAATAAAACAAAGAGAAAGAAATGAAATAAATAAGTTTTCCATTCAGTTGATCAAATGCTTGTCTTGAATCTGAAGAATAAACATTATGAAAATATGTGATTCTGGAAGTTTAGACAGTAAACATTTTCAAACAAAGCTGTACACAATACACGTACAACGTAAAAAAGATCATGAATAGTTGAGTGCTAAGACATGAAGCATGATGTTCAATTACACAAGGAAGGCAAAATGACATTGTATTTGTTTGTTTGTAACGCCAAGGTGAGGTCTAGGTCTATATCAGGTAACTCAAAAATGTTTGCAACAAGTAATTTTTCACCTGCAATTTCATTATTGAATCAATGTTTTAGTAACAAGTCCCTATTTATAGTTCTCTTTTAATGCAGGTAAGAAAAAACCAGAACAAGAGATAGAAAATGCGTGTACCCACACATTCCTCCCTCCTTGTTTTTCACGGCCCCTTCACAAACAAAGTCACAAAAACCACACACTGTGAATGAGCAAAGAATGAAAGTAAAGAAAGAAATGGAAGGTAGTCTAAAGAAGAAAAATGATGTAACTGGCAGTGTCTAGTGACCTGTTTGACAAAATGGTTAGAAAAAAAAAAAAGTTAAAAGTTTGCCACAACAATCAGTTGAAGATAAAGAAACAAACTAAAGAAAATCCATTTTCTCCCAACCCCACCCTCCCGCAAACAAAAAGAAAAAAAGAAAGAAAAAAAGGAAATTTCCAACTAAGGGCCGCTCAGTGATGGTGAAAATGTGATGACAAACACCAATGTTAACAGCATGTCAAACGTGAATGGTGAAAACCTTAATGTGAAGCAGACAGTCACCTTGAAAGCTTTGTTGTGGTTTTTGTGCCTCAATCACATGGCAAACTCTCATTGCTATCACAGTCTTTATATAATATATTTGTTTACATTGTTAAACCGACGACACCACAACCCACGGTCATAAAATCACAAAGTCACAAATTCAAAACAAATTGCTCGGCAAACCTTTTTTGTCATCCTTGCCCTCTTCCTCTTGGCCTTTGACATTTTGGGTGTCATCACTTTCCCCCTTGACCCCCCGCATCAGCTTCTGGGGTGGCGGGTTTGGATCCAGCTTGTTCTGCCGTGGGTGAGGAAGACGTCTTGGCTTCTTCTTGAGATGCTGGTGGCTGTTCCGGTGATGTGGTTCCCTCCCCTTCCTTTCTCTGCCGAGGCCAGTTCTTCCGCTGGCTTCTCAGATACGTCTTCTCTCGGCTGAGGCGAATCTCTTTTCGGCGTTTGAGAAACTGGTTCTTGGGACTGAGGGGATTCCTCTTGTGGCTTTTCTTCGTCTCCTTCTATTGCGTAATGGTTTGTGTTGCGAGGGGGCCACAGCAGGGTTAAGTTGTGTAGACAAAACAAGAGAAGTGATCATGCAACTCTCACAATACACACATTTTTTTTGTATCTAAGTGGCTTTTCCTATTACGCACAGAATGGTGTTATGCAACCTGGCCTGAAAGAGTTATTATGTTATTATTCTTTGAATCTAACTAAAGCCAGTTACAACAAAGTAACATACCCCATATTTAGAAGTTAAATATTATTTTGAGAGTCACAATCTGTGCACTAGGCGTTATCACAGTGCAAATATTAGCAATCAAATCAATGTAAAATTCCATTTATTCACTTATTGTTGGAATCTGATTGACACGAATAAATAGCAAAGTGTATTTTCATTTAAAATTATTTTCTTCAAAAAAATTTTATTTTAAAAAAATCCCCTGTTTGGTAAAACGTCTTTTTTTCTCAAAGTCCCATTTTCCCTTAAAATTTACCCTTTTTTTCGAATTACTTTTCAGCATTATAGACATTAGCAGGTACAACATAATCTATTCAGTGAAGCGTTTTTTGTAGCATCAATTTCTCTTTGAACTTTTTCTAAAATCACTCCTGATAATGAGTGAAATGTTTCACATGGTCTAAATATTCTTATTACACACATTAGGTACCAATTCACAATTTATTCTTTAATTTATGATAAAAGAAAAAGCACAATAATTTATGTTTGTGGGCAAGGAACAAAAGCCAGGTGGGAATTGCAGGGTGCAGGAAACCAACGGTGATGAAAGAGAAAACGTCAAAGGAAAATGAATGCACATAACTGCCAACCTTTTCAAATCGAAAAACAGACTCAGACGCGTGAGCTTATTCAAACTTGCCTGGCGCCCCGTATTATTCCAGAAAACATTGATAACCTAACTTGAAATTACTCCCCTTTAAAATGAATAGTGACAAATCTGCCTATTGCTGGACAAATCTGCCTATTACTGGACTTTCTGACAAAGTACGATGGGAACTCAGAATGACGTCCAAGATTTTCAGCCCAATTTCAGGACTTTTACCCAATTTCAAGACTTTCACCCCAATTTCAAGACTTTCACCCCAATTTCAAGACTTTCACCCCAATTTCTCTGAGTCTCTGCCATTGACTTTGGGTTTCTTAACACAAAAATAACAGTTACCCCTCATACATACCTGTATATATACAGGACTTAACACCATAAGAACTTACTAAAAAACAGACTATGTATTTCTATCACAAGTTGGCAGCCATGAACACATTACAGAAAGTAAAAAAGCCACTATGCGTAGGTAACATAGATAAAAAATTTAAAAAGATTTTAAAATGTTTCGATTAGTTCACACACGTACAAAAATAAAAACCATGAACCCATCCACATACATATCAAGAGAAGAAAGAGTTATTCAGATGATATTTTGATTATTTGCGTAAATATTGGAAAATACAATAATGTTATTTTATTCCTCAAGGCAAGAACGAAAGCAGGAATGTAACAGTCAATCTCATGAGATTGTGTTTTGTAACCCCAAAACGTCTATGACATTCGTCTAATATTTGTTTACAATTATGAATTTCCCTTTCCACTCAAAAAGATACCCTCTGACCTTTGGGTGACCAAACTCTTATACAGTAAAGAGCACTTTTCAGGACAAATTTAAATGCTGTTGAAAAGTTACTTATAAAAAATGGTTACAATTTATCAGAATTGGGTGAAATAAACATAATAAAAAGGCCTACTAATATAGCACAGATGATAATCTATGACGAAAGTGGCTGATGAATGAGAGACATATCATGAAAGCAAAAATTAAAATTTTATAGTCGAGCTCTATGACTTTTTTAAAATAAATGAAACCTGTTTACTATTAATATGAAATAAAGTTAGCGTAGGAGAAGATCAATCACAGTGGCCCAAAAGACAGACGGTATCCTAAAACTCACTGCATCTGTAAATCTTTACTAAATGTCAGACTTGCTCAAGTTTTTCTCAGTAAAGATACAAAAATATTTGCACCATTTAATGAATAGGCTATCCTTTATGAGTAAATATGAACAACTATAATATTATTAATTTTATGTTCTAAATGATTAAAAAAGAGATGAGTCAGATAATAAATAATTATATTACACTTTTGATAACGTTGATGTCAATCAAGAGAATTTCAAACGATAAATTCATGATAATGGTGGAGGCAGTCAAATCATATAAGGACATCATAATAAGAAGTTGCATTTTTAGATTGGAGATTACTAGTATTATTGCCCCTGTGGTTGTGATGCTTTCAATGGTATGAGAATGATGACATTGACGATGAAATTGATGATAAAGATGATGATGATGATGATGATGATGATGATGATGATGATGATGATGATTATGATAATGATGATGATGATTATGATAATGATAATGATAATGATTATGATGATAATGATGATGATGATGATGATGATGACATTGATAATGATGACATCAATGATGATAACATTGATGATGGTGACATTGATGATGTTGACATTGATGATGATTATGATGATGATAATGACATTGATGATGAAGACATTGATGATGATTATCATGATGATGATGATGATGATGACATTATTGATGATGGCATTGAGGATGATGATGATGTAAGCATAATTACGGAACATTTCAGAGATAGTAAGATATCACTTGCTGTTTTGGCTTTCCTTATCATTACATTGAAGAAGAAAAAGTCCCATGGCATTAATAAAAAACAACTCATTGTGTTAAAAGCAAGCTAAAGAACTTAACACCTGATCAGCTCAAAACAATAATATCTGCAACAATAATTCATTCTTTGTCCCTCAACATCTATAAACTTGCAAATACAATATACATGAATAATGTGAAGCAAGACATGAAATGATGAAATCTAGCAGGGGAAAAAAAGTTATAAATTCATTATGTTACAATAATATACATTATAATGACATGTGCTCATATATATTGAATACACAAATAGCAAAAATAGTAAACCATGCAAGATTGAAATCAGGTTATGTTTTTCTTAAGATAATAATATTTCCTTCCAGATAGCCTAATTTACATATAATTTGACATAATCTAATAAATGGCCGGCCTTTCATGTGTAGGCCATCATGCACACTGATAAACACATATTTGTGGGATGTTTACGACAAAAACTTTTCTTTTTTGGCCTTTTTCTTTACACATTAAGTTTTTGACTTTCATGGTTGGTGATCCTCACCCTTGACATTGTTACAAGTAAAACTTTGAATTTAACAAACGTTTGTCTTCCTTTCTTTGTTACTAGTAAAACTTTTGAATTTAACAAACGTTTGTCTTCCTTTCTTTGTTACAAGTAAAACTTTTGAATTTTACAAACGTTTTGTCTTCCTTTCTTTGTTACAAGTAAAACTTTAGAATTTAACAAACGTTTCTTTCCTTTTTGTTACAAGTAAAACTTTTGAATTTAACAAACGTTTCTTTTCCTTTCTTTGTTACAAGTAAAACTTTTGAATTTAACAAACGTTTTGTCTTCCTTTCTTTGTTACAAGTAAAACTTTTGAATTTAACAAACGTTTCTTTTCCTTTTTGTGTTACAAGTAAAACTTTTGAATTTAACAAACGTTTCTTTTTCTTCTTTCTTTGTTACAAGTAAAACTTTTGAATTTAACAAAAGTTTTGTTTTCCTTTTCTGTGTTACAAGTAAAACTCTTGAATTTAACAAAAGTGTTTTCCTTTCTGTGTTACAAGTAAAACTTGTGAATTTAACAAAGTTTGTTTTCCTTTATTTGTACAATTCCAATTCAAATGAGAAATGTCAAACCAGGTATTATTATTACTGTGGAAAACCTACAAGTAATCACGGTATGCTTTCTGAGTTTTATATACACATGTAATATATCAAATGGTTGTAGAAGGAAAAGAGACATAATGAAATTGTTTTAATAAAAGGAGAACATAAAGAATGAAATCTATTTGATATTATTGAATGATAGTTAGTAAGACAAAATAATGAGAATAAAAGGCAATGCCCAATGAAATCTGTCACATGTCAACACATTCATGGACACAGAAGTCAAGAGGTAAGCGTGTTCATTATGAAGATGTTACACAACTGGTCTGACCGTGAGTGGAAATGAGGGGAAACTGATTCTGAAGGGGAAATGCTAAAGGGGATACAACTGGTCTGGATCGCGAGTGGGAAATGCTAAAGGGGACACAACTGGTCGAACCGTGAGTGGGAAATGCTAAAGGGGACACAACTGGTCTGAATGATGTGGGAAATGCTAAAGGGGACACAACTTGTCTGACCAAGAGTGGGAAATGGTAAAGGGGACACAACTGGTCTTTTGTTGAGGGAAATGGTAAACGGGACACAACTGGTCTTACCGCGAGTGGGAAATGGTAAAGGGACACAACTGGTCTTAGCTTTGGGAAATGGTAAAGGGGACACAACTAGTGGTCTTACAGCAGAGTGGGAAATGGTAAAGGGACACAACTGGTCTTAGGCGAGTGGGAAATCCCAGACACAACTGGTCTTACCGCGAGGGAAATGGTAAAGGGGACACAACTGGTCTGATCGTGAGTGGAAAATGCTAAAGGGGACACAACTGGTATGACCGCGAGTGGGAAATGCTAAAGGGGACACAACTGGTCTGACCACCAGTGGGAAATGGTAAAGGGACACAACTGGTCAAACCACCAGATTTTGGTCTGACCACCAGTGGGAAATGGTAAAGGGGACACAACTGGCTTTTGATTTATTTCATTTGGCTATATTTTACCACCTGTCCACATTTTGAATGGTGATCTTAGGGGTGTTTGGTAGGTGGTTTTTTAATTTTCCCCGCCTCCCTGTAAACAGCCATGGGAACTTTAAAATGCACACAGTGTGTTGTAACCTGATCACTGGATCTCATTTTTATTAGCCATCTCTGATGGGACTAGTTGTTGATCAACCTACCTAGACCTGGGGAGTGGGTTTGACTTGAAAAAAAATGAGAAAATATTTCGACCTGTTATGCACGAACCCATGACCTTTTGATTGAGAGGCCAACACATTGCCTTTGAACCACTGAGTCTCACTGACAATGTTAGTTAATGTACTAATCGATCTTTGCTTCCTCAACATTTGTATTTTCCTCCTTGAAATTTCATTTGATTTCTGTTCTGATTTTTATCTTTTTCATCGACTACTTCCCTTCAACTTCAATGTGTTCCTTTTCTTAAACTTCGATTTATTTTACCATCATTTTTCCTCTCTAGCTTCCTTTTCTACACTTCAACGTCAAATTTAGTTCACATGACAACGTGACAAATCCTCTAGAAGATAATTATCATCACCTGTTCCACTTCAAGATATAGAAACCGGGATATGCTTCAAGTCAATGGGCCATGACGGCTTTAAAATAACTTTAATTTATTTTAGGGATTCAAACCAGAGAGCCTCATGGAGAAATTGGGTATAGTCTGTCTCCTTTAGTCATTAACAGTTGAAACAGGACACATTTCACTGGGCAGAAACACAAGCATAAACAAATAAAAATGGCAAACGTGCCTTATCTGTTAGAAACATTGGGTAAGCGGGAAGGGTAGCTGAGAAAGGGTAAGCTGAAAAAGAAGAAGCTCTGGTAGTAAAAAAATTAATATTTTAGGGGAGGGTAGCCTGGGTAAGAAAGGGAAATAACTGGCAAAAAGAGAATTTTGAAGCAGGCTGAGGGGAATAAAAACCCAAGCCTAGCCAAAGAAAAAAGAAAGATGGATACCCTTTGACGTTGTGGTTTCTTCTGCTTTTTTCTGCTTTCTACTCGGGCGTTGATTCTGTAGTTTTATATCAAAAAATGGATTATAACACAACACTTGAACTCAGTAGACATAGCATGAATGATTTGGATATCCTGACATTAAAAAAAGTATAGTATTTACATACATAATATTATATTACTTGCTATACAAGCCCTTGCATTTTCCAATATAGATATCTAACTTGAAACAAGGTTCAAACGTGGTCCTGGTTAAATCAGACTTTTCTTCTCTTTTTTTTGTTTAAACCTTACCTTGGGTGGTTGAATCACGGCAGTTTCCGTCTCAGTGGCATTGGTCTGGTCTTCAGTGGTGGTCTGTTCTGATGTGGCATCACTAGATGGCTCTGCT
>JAXRKP010002046.1:37500-45000 GCA_037039925.1 Doris montereyensis
GTGCTTTGTACCTACAGATAGACAGGATCATTTCAAGATGACAAAAATTGGAACAAAGTCCAAACATTCAGATCTACACATATTTTTTTTCTTTCTCCTCCCCACCCCTAAATTAAAAACAAAAAAATATATACCTGAGGAAATCTACTATCTACTTGAACAAAATCTTCCTAAATCTTGAGAATGACTTAAAACTAGGCAACTGATCTAAATAAGCCAAATGTAAATATTTTCTTTATCCGCTTCTGCCATCAGAGAACAAAACAACTTAACAAATCAAATATCCAATTATCCAGCAATGATGAAGCATAGAGACTGATTTTGGAAGGAATGAGCATTTCTTAAAGCATTTTGACGATTTGATGGAGAATTTCAGATCAGCATGGACAAGAGAAAATATTCGTGGCTTAGAAAGCTGTTTCAGAAGTTGTCAAAACTACTTATAAAATCCACTGACATCAAAGTACAAATAATTATATTGTTTTCAAGACACTTCAGTTTGAATGTTCCTGTTTACATTCTAAATTTCTCAGCATTTTTAGAACTTTTTAAACCAAATGAGAATCCACTTGCTCAATCAGGTAAATTAAACATGACTTCCTCAAGAGTAACACATTTTACTGGAATTGATTAACGCAATTTGTGTTTCAGTGCCTAGTTTCAAGGTGTTCAGTGATAGCAATCGGAGATTGCAAAAAACATAAAGATTAGTAATAATTACACTGGTCAAAGGGTAAGAAAAGGGTACTTTAGGGTAAATAGAAACAAAAATTTGTTATAAACATAATCATTGTAACTTCAAATCAAGTCTTTTAAATCTCACAGTGCATTATGTATTTTTTTTGGGTGGAAGAGCTTGCAGGGGAGGAGGGGGTGGGGGGTGGTGGAGTTGTTTTCTTTTCTTATTATTAAATCTTTCTCATTCAGTTTTGTTCCCAGGTTCAGACCAAGTAGAATTATACAGGCCACTTCAACAAGAGCAAGATAAAGTTGTCTGTTTGATCTTGATTGGACCCGTTGATAAAAAAAAAAATACAGTCGACTCCGAGTGATCAGAATACCTATTAGAGTGGGAAAATTGTTGATTTCCGCCGTGCACCCAATATTTAGGGTCATTTCACTACTTAACAACTAGATATGTCTGCTGCTATATTTCTGTGTATATAAATTTGTTCTCTGTGTTTCACAGACTTGCGATCATCATAACCATTCTCATCTTTGTAAACATTATATGCCTTTAAACAGATACTACACAGCCAATATAACAAACTACAGTACTCCAGTTCATCTTTTATGTTAAGCTCACTGTGAAGAAAACTACAGCGTGTGCAGCGAATGCTAAGTGATGTCATTCCCTTTGCTCTGAATGGTTGCTGCTGGCTGTCCACTCGGCCGACGGGCTGGGAACAGCATGTGTTACTTACTGCAACGTACAATATCACGTTCCCGGCTGTCTGAGTCGTCTCTAGGTAAAGCCTATTGTACCTTTGATTGTCTGCTAGACCCACAATTATGTGCTTTCACTGTCTGCTAGACAATTAGTGTAAGGCCTTTCACTGTCTGCTAGACCCACAATTAGTGTAAGACTAATGTACCTTTCACTGTCTGCTAGACCCACAATTAGTGTAAGGCCTATTGTACCTTTCACTGTCTGCTAGACCCACAATTAGTGTAAGGCCTATTGTACCTTTCACTGTCTGCTAGACCCATAATTAGTGTAAGGCCCATTATACCTTTCATTGTCTAATAGATGCACAATTAGGGATATAGAAAATTAATTCCGTTTCATGGGAAAAGCTGTGATTAAGCGACAACTGCGATTAAACTGAGTTATGATAAACCGAGTCAACTGTACATGATTCCCATCATAAATACATGATTTCCATCAAACAAGAACAATACCTCTTTCAATCATATTTGTAACAAGCCAATCCTTTCCAAAGACTATAAGTTATATTTTTCTATACTAAAGTCTTGATAAAGGGTTGCACAAAGTCATTTTTATTCTTTTTATTGTTGTTTTACTCGAAAAAGTTCTTTATGCACTTTTCCTTCCTGTAATTGCCTGATTCAAGTCGTGTTGTAAATTGTAAAGATGATTATAACATATTCATTATATAGCTACTAGTCTCTTTATACACCCTTTAGACATAAAATATTTCATTTGGAAGTTATAAATCATAATGTATACATCCCCCCTTCTTTCAGTAAAAAAAAACCCAAAGCATCAGCACATTTATACAAATCTAAACTTAATTCTGCCTGTATTCTATTTCATATTTGCCTTGTAACTCAAGCAATTCCAAAAAACATGTACCTTACTTTGTTTAACTAAAGCTCATATTTTACAAATCCTTACATTCATCTTCCTCCCAAAGAAAACAAACTCCCCCCCCCCACCCCTAACCCTTTAAAAAAAACCATCTCCAAAACAAACCAATAAAAAACAATAGAATATACTACTAAAAAACACAAATGTAACTATGCTGACAAAATACTCAGCTTGTAACAATAAGACAAATGGCACTGAGAGATTTAATTGAATCAAAGTCAAGCAAATTGTGCAGCAAGCACAAGGAAGCAAAGTAAAGAAATTTTTAAAGTAAAAAAAAACAACAAAAAAACGGCAAAAACTCTGCTGTTTTCTGTGTCATATCAGCATGCTGCACAAAGTTTGAAAATTCCTTCCAGTTTCACCTGGTTGATTTGAGCACTCTTTTTAATTGCTACTAGGGGAAAATTTCATAATTTGGATGCCTTCATAAATACTTTTGAGCTGTTGTAAAGGCTGCATATGATAGATAGACTTATGCTGGATCTACGTCTAGAAAATCTTATCTCTATTTAGAAGTGGAAGAACTGGTTGGTATCTTATTTTTAATAATTACAGTCATGGGAGAAATTCAAACAGAGAATATCAACATAGATTAAAATCAATGGCAGATGACTATCAGTCTTTGGGAAATAACTATGCATGTATGATAGACTGATTTAATTGTTTTTGTGCAAAGTTGATCTAATGGGATAAACATAGAAGGCTTGTTTATAGCTTTTTCAGGCAATATTTACTTTATTCCTAGCTATGTGCTCTTCCAAGGTTTTCATTTTGAGTGAATGCTGATTTAAAATTATGTAAACATAGAGAAACAGGGAGATTGTGAATTAGTAAGACACCTATGAGATGAAGAAACCCATAGATTTATAATTTACTGTAAGTCAGCTTGTCTTTGATAGCCTGGATGTGGTTTCTAACACACACGTGTGTTAGCCAATCAAAGAAATTATCAACAATGCTTGTTGGTATAAATTAGAGTCAAATTTGTCATTCAAAATGATAAGAATGTTATTTTTATTTTGACTTCTCTCTCACGTCTTGTATTCCTGATTATTTTGTTAGTAAAATGTGGCCTGATTTATAGAGGCCATTCCTCTGCTCTACGAAAAGAGTAAGTTGGACTTTGTCAATAAAGAGTAAGAATCCTTAGAAAAAGGAAAAATGATTAAATGTATCAAATCTTTCCTGTTGAATTAAGACTAACACTAGCATTTCAAAGGCTTAGGCAATAAAGGCTTTTGAAAGCACAGAAATTAAGAAAGCGCAAGTAATAAATCTCTTTAGGGGGAAATATAAAATTGATGATATAAAGGAGTCTGCAAGACAAAGAAAATTAATCTCTTAAAATCTACCATGTATTAGATCAATAAAAAGACTGCTGAATAGGTACAAAAAGAAAGCTTTAAAAAAAGAAAAAAAAAGTATAATTTTTAAAATAAAGAAATTTTAAAAATCAAAACAAATTGTAATAAAGGATGATTGAAGCGACTTGGGAGAATTGTTTACTTTTCAAGAGCTGATCTAAAATGTATGCAGCAAATAAATCTTGGTGAAAGTAGAGTAAATTGGAAATGCAATCAAAATGGAAAAAATGCATGCTTGGTGACACAACAAGAAGACAACTTTAGAGGTCCCGATCAGAGCTTTGTGAATACCTTTAACAGTACCATCTTCATTAAATTCTAAATCACCAAAGACGGCCTTCATTTCCTCCTTCGCTCTGTCTTTGTTGGAGCTACCATGGACGGCATTGTTGAGATGGTCCTGACCATACTGTGCTCGAATTCTATGTGCAGAAAAACGATTCACATGATTTATATATTCCACATTTTAAAACAAAAAAGTTTAAGATTAAAATGCAAACATGGATGGAGTTGAAGAGACAAGAAATTCATAAGCCGAGATTTAAATATAAAAGTCAAATTTATCATGACAAAAAAAGTTTCGGAAAAAATCTCAAGGTAACTCTACCAATGTTGCTTTATGTAAAGATTTAATTCTGCATATTATTTATGATTTATGTTTAACTATACAACCTTTGTTTTTCTCCCATTTTGATTTATTAACTATATACAACCTTTGTTTTTCTCCCATTTTGATTTTTGATTAACTATATACAACCTTTGTTTTTCTCCCGTTTTGATTTTTGATTAACTATATACAACCTTTGTTTTTCTCCCGTTATCATTTATGATTAACTATATACAACCTTTGTTTTTTCTCGTTATCATTTATGATTAACTATATACAACCTTTGTTTTCTTCCCGTTATCATTTATGATTAACTATATACAACCTTTGTTTTTCTCCCTTATCGATTTTTAATCAGGGTTGTTTTTCTTTTCTTTTTGTTTTTGCCTCTTTCTGTTTTTGGCCTCTTTCTTATCGTGTCTGAATAGAATGGCATGGACTTAATTGTCCTGAGAGATTTGTTCGTTTAATTGAAATTTACCCCATCCACCATTGTGGTGATCTCAGGGTGAATGAAGAGGAAACAGCAAGATAAAAGACAAGTGAAAGAGTAAAAAGAAGTGGAAGAACTGGTTGGTATCTTACTATTAAATACATTCTATAGAAGAAATTAAAAAAGGAAATATCAACATAGATTAAAATCAATGCAGTCTTTGGGGAAATAAATATGTATGTGTGACAGCCTGATCTAATTGTTCTGTGTGTTGAAGATCTAAGAGTAAAAAGAAAAAAGTAGGACCTACCAGTAGCAACCGCCCACTCAAGATGAGAAATAAAAATAGTGACATGAAAAAAGAAAAACCCTAATATTTTGGTTGGATGTAAAACTTTCTTTTCATGCGGATATTATTTGCCAATGATGTATGAAATAAAAAAGATACTGCCATTACCCATTTGATGATTCAATGCAAAATCAAAATCATGGCGAATCAACGGGAGATTGATGAGAAAATAGACTGCATTTGCAAACTTACGATTCTGGATTTGTGACTTTGGCATCGTCTGGATTTGTTTCACCGATTTCTTGTCTCCATCCCTCCACCGCATCTTCTCTTGACAAAACCATGAACATGGTCGGACCACTAGATGCATCAAGTTTTGAAATTTGAATTGAATTGAATTGAATTGAATAAAATTGGAACTAAATACATTTCATTATCCACAAAGGGAAATTTGTTTTGTAGCAGTGCGTACATAGAATAAAGAATAGACTATGAATACAATAAAACTTTTAATTGTACATATGAAGAGAGAAAAAAAGCAAACCATACATAGTTGACTATTCTACTTCATAAGAGTTTGTTTTAAAAGCTGAGATGAATTTTCAGCTATGAAAACACAGGAAATACAAAACATTTTAGTAAATGATTAGCATGTCAGTCCGACCTTCGAACTAAATAACGAAAGAAAATACACTAAAAATAACGCAATGATCCCTCAAGGCTGTTACAACTCAAAGAGCCACAGAACATTTCAGTCTCTATGGCCTAAAACAGAAAACATGAAAATACATCATGTCCTGGATAAGGCATTAATCTGTCACAGGTTTTACTCCCTGCTAATCTTGGTACCTATTTACACCTGGGTCAAACAGGAAAATGTGAGTCCTCCTCCCAACAAGTACTACATCTTACCTAGCATTGCCAGGATTTAAACCCACAACCTTATGATTTCAAGCCCAGCAACCTTACTATTAGGCTACTGTCTCCAAATAAGTAAGATCTGCTTCGTGCCATTTAAAAAAAAAAAATGGTCTGTCCACCACTTTGTGCTTTATCCTTCTTGCATTCAATGCTCGGAATGAATAGCCCAACACTTATGCAACCATACTTATAATAGAAAAAGATAAGCAAAAACTGTGATGAAAAAAAACCAGTTGTTGAAATGATGTTGCATTGGGTATATCATCTTACCTTGTCATAGATTCTATCAAGTCGTCGTAATATTCCTTGTCCGCGTGATGTGGGTACAGAGCTCGGCAATGTCCTTGGTGATGGTTGTCTCTTTGCGGGCCGCGATTTTGAAACCTGCTTCATGAATTCTGTTGATGATTGCATCTGTTGAAGATCAAAGAACATTGCTAACTTAGTCGTAGATAAAGTTTTAAATTCCAGACGCATCAACGTGTTATCTTCAAATCAATTTTTTTTTTCTTTTCAACAACTTGCACTGTTGTTTTTGTATTTCATTTCTTTTCGATGGCTTAGACCTTTTATCCATAGTGCCAGCACAGACTAACTTATTGTCTAAATTATTGAGTAACTTATTGACTAACTTAGCACTTTCTACTAGCAATGTCATCAGATGTTGCAGCTTGCCATTCTCTTTCATCTCTGCGGTGAAGGTACAAGATTAAAACACAGTTTGGTTTGCCCTCATTACCGGAGAGAAGGAAAACTAAGACTTTTCATTAAAGACACAGTTTAGATTCAACCAGCGAGTTCATGATCTCCCACATCCTGTTTCAGATTTTCCCTGGTCTTCCTCTGGCCTTGAAATTGATGGGTTTTGTGAGGTTTACCTACACGATCATAGGTAGGCTGGTTTATCACCAAAAAACCATGCAGCTAACCGAAATATGTTTTTTTTTTCTCACCTCGATTGATCCTAATCATCATGCAAGTATTGCAAGCCCTTCTTCATCTGACAATATCTGTTTGAACATTACCATTTTCTTAGAACTCTTAATGTAGATCGGTAAAAATTCTAACCTCGTATGTTAAACGATAAAGCGCATTTCCAGACAAGACTTGGGCTGAAAGTAAAGTAAATTAAAGTTCCTTAGAGGCCATTAAGGCCCATAGAGCCAGTGTTTATCCCAGTTTCTATAGCATGAAGCAGAACAGGTGATAATAATCACCTCCTGAACATGACGCTAATCTTACACAGATTTTTACTCCCAAGCTAGTGCTTGTACCCATTTACACCTGGTAGAGTGGGGAAGATGCGTGTGGAGTCCACCATCCGATCACCCTCACGATGATGACAAACTCAATGCTTCTAGGTACAAAGGGATTTCTTCCTAGTTCTGTCAGATAAATGCGTAGAGTTTTGTCTTCCAGACTACACCTAGGAGCATGTTGAAGACAACGTATGTCTACTTCAAATGATGTCCGTGGACGTGAGTCAAACTCGCACGCCAAACTTTCCCGACAACTGCTCATCATAACCACGCCGGGCAAGTTAAGTCCGTG